>WNWK01001964.1:0-62500 GCA_009830355.1 Cherax destructor
TCTACATTGAACTGCATCTTGCCACTTTTCTGACCACGAATTAAGTTTGTCTAAATCTTCCTGGTTTGACATCTATGTTTGAATCAATTATCCTCCCTATCTTCGTGTCGTCCAATTTGCTCATATCACTAGTAATTCCCTCATCAAGGTCTTGTTTATATATTATAAATAACAATGGGCCTAAGACTATCCCTGTGGAACACCACTTGTTACAATATTCGGTTTTTTAACCCATTTATGCACACTCTCTGCTTCCTATTGGTGAGCCATGACTCGATCCATGACAGCATTTTCCCCCAATGCCATGAGCTGCCACTTTGTTTAACAGTCTCTGGTGCGGTACTCTATCAAAAGCCTTACTAAAGTCTAAATAAACAATATCGAATTCTTTATCGTGATCAACAGCCTCAAAAGCTTTACTGAAGAAGGTTAATAAATTAGATAGGCAGGAACGGCCCTCGTGAATCCATGCTTATCATTAATCAAATTATGGTTATCTAGATGGCTTCTAATAATATCAGCT
The DNA here is from genome assembly GCA_009830355.1 of Cherax destructor. Classification (NCBI taxonomy): domain Eukaryota; kingdom Metazoa; phylum Arthropoda; class Malacostraca; order Decapoda; family Parastacidae; genus Cherax; species Cherax destructor. The sequence goes on from WNWK01001964.1 coordinate 524, forward strand.
ATAATTGACTCTAGTAATTTGCCTACAATTGAGGTCAGGCTTATTGGGCGGTAGTTTGACGCAGTGACTTGTCCCTGCTTTAAAATAGGAATTACATTAGCCATCTTCCACATATCAGACACTACACCTGTTTGAAGAGATAAATTAAAAAAAGTTAGATATTGGTTCACAGAGTTCCATTTCATTCCTTAAGAACCCTTGCAAAAAGCTCATCAGGACCGGCGATTTATTTTGTTTCAGTCGGTCCAGCTGTTTCAAATCATTTCGCTAGTGACTGTGATATTACATAATTTATCTTCTTCTGGGCCTCTGTAAAAATTAATTACTGGGATATTATTAATGTCTTCCTGTGTGAAAACCGAAAAGAAAATAATTATTAAAAATAGAGCACATATCATTCTCCTTGTCAGTAAGATGCCCAAAGTTATTTTTAAGGGACCTATCTTATCCCTAACTTTTGTTCCTATAAACCTGGAAAAACTTTGGTTAGTTTTTGAATCCCTAGCAACTTTAATTTCATAGTCCCGTTTAGCTTTCTTATTCCCTTTTAACGTCCCTCTTAATGTCAGTATACTGATTTATAAGATGACCCTCACCTCTTTTATGCGCCTATAATTCCTTTCTTCTGCCCTAAAGATATTTGAGCCTATTATTCATCCATTTTGGGTCATTTCTACTTGATCTAATTTCTTTATATGGGATAAATGTTCCTTGGGCAGCCTGTATAGTGTTAAGAAACTGTCATATTGATATTCTCTTCTTACCCCAGTCCACAGTTGATAAGTGTTCTCTAAGTCCATTATAATCTGCTAAGCGAAAATCTGGTACCATTACTGAATTATCCCTACTATCATACATCCATTCAATGCTAAAGGTAATTGACTTGTGGTCGCTTGAGCCGAGTTCCTCTGTAATTTCTAAATTATTAACAAGGGTTTCTTGCTAAAATATAGCTGATATTATTAGAAGTCACCTTGAAGAACATAATTTGATTAATGAATCTCAGCATGGGTTCACGAGAGGTCGTTCCTGCCTAACAAATTTACTGACGTTTTTCAATAAAACATTTGGGGGCAGTAGACATGATAAAGAATATGATATAGTTTACTTGGATTTCAGTAAGGCCTTCGATAGAGTACCTCACAAGAGACTCTTAAGAAAGGTGGCAGCTCATGGTATAGGAGGTAAAGTTCTAGCATGGATAGAGGCATGGCTTACCAATAGAAAGCAGAGTGTTTCCATTAATGGGGTCAAATCTGAAGGGGGATTAGTCACTAGTGGCGTTCCACAAGGATCAGTTTTAGCCCATTGTTGTTCATAATTTACATAAATGACCTTGATGAAGGAATTCAAGTGACATGAGTAAATTTGCTGATGATACAAAAATAGGCCGTATGATTCATTCTGAGGAGGATACCAGTGAACTCCAGGAGGATTTGGACAAATTAATGTCTTGGTCTGAAAAGTGGCAGATGAAGTTCAATGTGGACAAGTGTAAGGTACTAGTCCTTGGTAATGAAAATATCCTCAATTTATAAACTAGGTGAAGTAGAGCTTGATCATACAGAATGTGAAAAAGACTTGGGAGTCATGGAAGCAGAATTTAAAGCCAAGACAACAGTGCCTAAGTGTCGCAATAAGGCTAACAGATTACTAGGATTTATTTCAAGAAGTATAAGCAACAGAAGTCCAAAATTATTTTACAGCTCTATACATCACTAGTGAGACCTCATTTGGGTTATAGCCTCAGTTTTGGTCTCCTTACTACAGGATGGATATAGATTCATTGGAGAACATACAAAGAAGAATGACTAAAATGATTTACAGTATAAGAAATCTCCCGTATGAAGATAGACTTAGAGCGTTGAATCTCCACTCTGGAGAGACGTAGAATGAGGGGAGATATCATCGAGGTGTATAAGTGGATGATGGGCATAAACAAAGGAGATATTAATAAAATACTGAGGATATCGAACCAAGTAAGAACCAGAAATAACGGATTTAAATTGGATAAATTTAGATTTAGAAAGGACATAGGCAAGTACTGGTTTTCGAACAGAGTTGTAGATGCGTGGAACAATCTTCCGAGTACTGTGATAGAGGCTAGGACCTTGGGTGGCTTTAAAAAGAGATTGGACAAATATATGAGTGGGAGGGGCTGGGTTTGATTGGTGTCGTTAGTACGGGAATAAATTCTTAGGTAGTGGTGGTTTTGATATGGACCTGCCTTGTATGGGCCAGTAGGCCTTCTGCAGTGTTCCTCCTTTCTTATGTTCTTAGTTAGTGGTATGGGTTTTGGGGGGAAAACAGAGAAGTCCCAGTGTAGTAATATTATAAGTTGTAGGAGAACTAGTAATAGGCAGAATAAGGTGGATAGTGGAAAGCTAGTGACACTAGATGACAAGGACAGTAATAGGTATAGTGGAAAAACAGAGATGAGCAGGAAGGGTAAAGAGAAAGGAGGGTCTCTAAATATATATTACACCAATAGTCGTAGTGCTAGGAATAAGATGGACGAGTTGAGATTAGTTGCAAGTACGGGTAATATTGATGTTTTGCAATAACTGAGACATGGTTTAAAATGAAAATCGGGACTTGCCTGCCGAATGTCACATTCAGGGTTTTAAATTGTTCCAAGTAGACAGAAGTATCGGGAAAGGGGTGGGGTGGCACCTATGTCCGTGATCATTTAAATTGTTGCATAAAACGGATAAAGTCTGAATTAACACATACAGAGTCTGTCTGGATAGAATTTTCAGAGGGGTGGGAAAATTGATTTTAGGCGTGATTTACCGTCCTCCAAACTTAGATAGGGAACAAGGGAGACTACTTTGGAGGAAATTGTTAAGGCCACAAGACCGATAACGTAGTAATTTAGACTTTAACTTTAGTCAGATTGATTGGAATTTCATGACGGGGAATTTAGAATCTAACGACTTTTTAGAAGTAGTTCAGATTGCTTTTGAAGCAGTTTGCAACAGAACCTACAAGGAAATAACTACTTGACTTGGTTCTGGCAAGCAAGGAAACCCTTGTTAATAATTTAGAAATTACAGAGGAACTCGGCTCAAGCGACCACAAGTCAATTAATTACCTTTAGCATTGAATGGATGTATGATAGTAGGGATAATTCAGTAATGGTCCCAGATTTTCGCTTAGCAGATTATAATGGACTTAGAGAACACTTATCAACTGTGGACTGGGGTGAAGAAGAGAGGTATCAATATGACAGTTTTCTTAACACTATACAGGCTGCCCAAAGAACATTTATCCCGTATAAAGAAATTAGATCAAGTAGAAATGACCCAAAATGGATGAATAATAGGCTCAAATATCTTTTAGGGCAGAATAAAGGAATTTATAGGCGCATAAAAAGAGGTGAGGGTCATCTTATAAATCAGTATACTGACATTAAGAGGGACACAAATGCAACTAATGTGACATTTTATTGTGGCAACGTTTCGCTCTCCAGGAGCTTTCTCAAGCCGTTACAAGCGTTACATGGACACAGTGGGCTATTATATACTCTCAAAGTGAGGTGAAATACTAGTGGTGGTCGAGGTAGTAGTGATAAGTAGTAGTAGTAGTAATACAATAAGGTAGAACAATCAATATGCACATGAGTAAAAGGTGATAAAACAAATACTTGGGTAGTATAACAATAGGTTAGACAAATATTTTATGCTGGAGGTTGAAATATAGAAGGCCTGTAGGAGTGTTCCACATCTACGATGTGCTTGTGTTGAATTAGCAGGAGAGACTATGTGATGGTATGGTTAACTGTTTTCAGGAGGATTCTTGCTAAGACTTCAGAGATGGTGAAGCTGCCTTTGTTTTGTTTAATTGTGTTGAGCAATTAATTTATCCAACCCAAATTTAAAACTACCCAGGGTCCCCGCTTCAACAACCCTACTAGGCAGACTGTTCCACTCATCAACTACCCTATTTCCAAACCAATACTTTCCTATATCCTTTCTAAATCTAAACTTATCTAACTTGAATCCATTATTGCGGGTTCTCTCTTGGAGAGATACCCTCAAGACCTTATTTATATGGAAAAATAAACACATAAGCAGTATAATGTGATCCTTTATTGACAACGTTTCGCCCACGCAGTGGGCTTTATCGAGTCACAGACAGATCTACCTGGAAAATGAGCAACATAGAGATATATATAGGGTACAGTCAGGTGGAGAATGCTGGGTCAGATGGAGAAAGCTGCATGTGAGTCTTAAAAGTAGTGTGAAAACATAGTGTGACTTATTGTGTCGGTATTTTATACCATTTATTTCCACCTTATTTATATCCCCTTTGTTAATACCCATTTTCCACTTGTATACCTCGATCATGTCTCCCCTCATTCTACGTCTTACAAGTGAATGTAATTTAAGGGTCCTTAATCTTTCTTCGTAAGGAAGATTTCTAATGCTATGTATTAATTTAGTCATTCTACGCTGAATGTTTTCTAACGAATTTATGTCCATTCTGTAATATGGAGACCAGAACTGAGCTGCGTTATCTAGGTGAGGCCTTACTAATGATGTATAAAGCTGTAATATAACCTCTGGACTTCTGTTGCTAACACTTCTTGATATAAATCCCAGTAATCTATTTGCCTTATTACGTACGCTTAGGCATTGCTGTCTTGGTTTAAGGTTGCTTTACCATCACCCCAAGTCCTTCTCGCAATCTGTATGGCTAAGTTCTACGTTATTTAACTTATAAGTGCTTGGGTTATGGACACTCCCGAGCTTTAGAACTTTGCATTTATCTACATTGAACTGCATCTGCCATTTTTCTGACCAGGAATTGAGTTTGTCTAAATCCTCCTGTAGTTCACTGACATCTACGTCTGAATCGATTATCCTACCTATCTTCGTGTCATCAGCGAATTTGCTCATATCACTAGAAATTCCCTCGTCAAGGTCATTTATATATATTATAAACAACAACGGGCCCAAAACCGATCCCTGAGGAACGCCACTTGTTACAGATCCCACTCCGATTTAACCCCATTTATGCACACCCTCTGCTTCCTATTGGTGAGCCATGACTCGATCCATGACAACACTTTTCCCCCAATGCCATGAGCAGCCACTTTCTTTAACATTCTCTGATGTGGTACTCTATCAAAAGCCTTACTAAAATCCAAATAAACAATATCGAATTCTTTATCATGATCAACTGCCTCAAAAGCCTTACTGAAAAAAGTTAATAAATTAGTTAGGCAGGAACGGCCCCTAGTGAATCCATGCTGAGTATCATTAATCAAATTATGCCTATCGAGATGGCTTCTTATGTTATCAGCTATAATCGACTCTAGTAATTTGCCTACAATTGATGTTAGACTTATTGGGCGGTAATTTGATGGTAACGACTTGTCCCCTGCTTTAAAAATAGGAATTACATTAGCCATCTTCCACGTATCATAAGAACATAACATAAGAACATAAGAAAGGAGGAACAATGCAGCAGGCCTGTTGGCCCATACTAGGCAGGTCCTTCACAATCCGTCCCACTAACAAAATATTTGCTCAACCCAATTTTCAATGCTACCCAAGAAATAAGCTTTGACAAATTCTACCCACTCATGCGCGAGTCCCACTCAAATCCAACCCCTCTCACTCATAAGAACATAAGACACTACACCTGTTTGAAGAGATAGGTTAAAAATGTTAGTTAAGGGTTCACAGAGTTCCATTTTGCATTCCTTAAGAACCCTTGAAAAAAGCTCATCAGGACCTGGCGATTTATTTTGCTTCAAACGGTCTATCTGTTTGATAACCATTTCACTAGTGACTGTGATACTACATAATTTATCTTCTTCAGGCCCACTAAAATACCTAGTTCTTGGGATATTATTAGTGTCTTCCTGAGTGAAAACCGAAAGAAAATAATTATTAAAGATAGAGCACATTTCATTCTCTTTGTCAGTAAGATACCCATCATTATTTTTAAGAGGACCTATCTTATCTCTAACTTTTGTTCTATACACCTGGAAAAAACTTTTTGGGTTAGTTTTCGAATCCCTAGCAACTTTAATTTCGTAGTCCCGTTTAGCTTTTCTTATCCCCTTTTTAACATCTCTCTTAATGTACAGAAATTACAAGAAATTACCTCAGTGCCTCAGGTAATAATCAAACCTAGTTCTTTCACTCGTATAGTTGTCTCATCTCTTCTTTAGAGAGAGAATGAGAAAGGTCACGTTTCCTTCGCAGTCTTATATACAAGTTCACATTTATGCTGAATGTTTCACCGTATAACGAAATGATTTACTTGATCATGTCTTTCCGACACGTTTCACCAGGTCGCGTCAACAAGAAACGTATCCACAAGTCGCATCTCAAGGCCACGGCAGACACTGAACGTTTCTGCAAGTCGCAGGTGCAAGAAACGTTTCATCATGTAGTACTCACCTGTGTTTGTGGAAATCGATCTACCAGCGTGTGTGTGTGTGTGTGTGTGTGTGTGTGTGTGTGTGTGTAGACTAAAGAAAACTACATGTGATGCTATGTATGCCACGCTAACGAAAAACAAACATACAATTTTTTTCCCCTTCAGCTTCAGTGATTTTTTTAAACTGTTTCTCTCGTTTTCCCTCTCTCTCTCTCTCTCTCTCTCTCTCTCTCTCTCTCTCTCTCTCTCTCTCTCTCTCTCTCTCTCTCTCCTCTCTCTCTCTCGCTCTCGCTCTCGCTCTCTCTTTGAAATCAGACTAATCACGTAGGGGGAAGCGAGGACTAGGCTGGCGTTCCCGGGAAATAGGCTGTTTGACAATACAGTCACACACAAGTGATGACCATCAGCATCAAGCGAGCTTCATAGGATCCGTATATGAGAACATCCTCCCTCGTAAGAAACAGTGGAAAGTTTAACAACCATTATTACAGTAGTCAGTGGACAGATGAAAACCTCCAACCATTCCTTACAAGAGATATTTTTCCAACTAGCAGGCAGCAACAGCCGTCAACCCGAGAAAGTGATCCAAGAGACGAACAGCTAATTGGGGAAAATAAATGGAGAATATTACCAACAAACTAGCACAATTGGATGTTATCCAACGACAATCGAAAACAATGGGGAAATAACACTCAGGAATACGTCTTTTGTCATTAAAAATACCGACAAGATCTTTGGATATGAAAATGACAGCCTAGTGTTTCTCCACTAAACATGTCATCATTGATAAAGTAAATCAGTAAAAGAATAAGTTTACCAGTTATACGAATCAAATAGCCCCAACCCACATAGAGAAGCATTCCTGAAAAATGTTCATACTACAAATTCTTGAGATATATATATATATATATATATATATATATATATATATTTCTTTCAACGCACTGGCCGTATCCCACCGAGGCGGGGTGGCCCATAAGGAAAAACGAAAGTTTCTCCTTTTAAATTTAGTAATATATACAGGAGAAGGGGTTACTAACCCCTTGCTCCCTATCATTTTAGTCGCCTCTTACGACACGCTTGGCTAACGGAGGAAGAATTCTATTCCACTTCCCCATGGAGATAAGAGGAAATAAACCAGAACAAGAACTAGTAAGAAAATAGAAGAAAACGCAGAGGGGTGTGTATATATATGCCTGTACATGCAAGTGTAGTGTGACTTAAGTGTGTGTGTGTGTGTGTGTGTGTGTGTGTGTGTGTATCTATCCCTGTCATTGACAGTTAAATCCAAGACGATGAAACGCCAAATACCTCATTGACAGAGAGAAATAGAATGGAGGACCTCCACGTATAACATGGCATTAATGTCATCAACGTCAGGCTTAACAACAACACGTTATACCAGCTGTTCAGTGTGAATGAACTATACTTACCTGGCATAGAAAAATCCACCGAAGTCAATCAACACTGTAAACTACGTGATCAGTGAACCCCAGCGCAGAAAGCATAGCATAACCTAAAACAAAACACAAGTAAGTTACATAAATAAATACAAGTATCTAGAGTGAATGCTCGATTACAAGTTTAAGAGTAATTTTCTGGAATCTCAACACTGAGTCATTCATGTTGTGCCCAATTTGGAATATACAGCACCAGCATTGAACCCACGCTTGATAAATCGTGTTACAATACTAGGAAAGTACAGAATAAGTTAACGAGATTTGTTCCGAAGCTAAGGAGAATTAGCGATGAATAAGGCTGAAGGTTCTGAACCTGATATTAGAAGATAGAAGAACCAGGAGAGACATCATAACGACATAAAAAAATACTAAGAGGAAATGATAGGGTGAACAGGGATTGTTAAGAAAAAAGACACAAGTGCAATTAATATGACATTTTATTGTGGCAATGTTTCGCTCCTGGAGAGCGAAACGTTGCCACAATAAAATGTCACATTAGTTGCACTTGTGTCCTTTACTTAACATATTGTTGGTAATTCTACCAACTTTAATGAACAGGGATTGACTGCTCAGAGATGGGAACGGGTACACGACGGCAGAGTTAGAAGTTAGTCAAAGAGGTGTTTCCTCAGCCTTCTGGGTGTCCAGGAAGTGGAAAGACGTGGGCGAAGTACTAGTGTAGGCAGGCTTTTCGCATAGCTTTGAAAATAGGTTTACAGGTATGACGTGGCGGTAAGTTAAGGCAGGATCAGGAGTTGACCCCTGCTACCACAAGTAGGTGAGTACACACACACACACACAAACAAACAAACCTGTCCACTACAATCAAACATGCACAATCACACGCCCCGATGGCATGGTGGCTAGCGCTCTTGCTTCACGCACGGAGGGCCCGGGTTCATTTCCCGGCGGGGCCGAAACGTTTCGAAGTGTTTCGTTACACACACACACACACACACACACACATACATACAACAGGCCTAGTGTCTAATCGACATGTGCCTAGGACAAAATGGTAACTAACCAGCCTCCCACCCATCACCTTCGCCACCCACCCGCTGTCTCTACAACCGACCACCTCTACCACCAGTCCACCACAAATAACTACATTAACAGCAACCACAACTGCAAAATCTTCGGGTCCCGACGAACTGTTTGGATAGGTATTTAATGGATGCAAGGATCTTAGTGAGCCGGTAATCAGTCTCTTCAATATATAACTGTAAACGGGCATCCTGCCGAGGATGCGGCAGCGGTGGCAACGGCAGAAGCCGCCGCCAAAACCCTCCTCACCAACACCAACACCACCTACCATTCCCCACCACAATCACCGGCTACCACCACCACCCAACCATACAACCAAACAACTAGCACCCACATATTATCAGGCAATATCAAGCGATCGTTAGCAACTCTACTGTGTTTGTTATGCCAAAAATTTCATCACTTTTGAATGCTCATTGTTTTCCACCCAAATTCTGTTTACCAAATAATGTTGTCAGAATATGTGCAATTTCATTTATATTTTGTGATGACGGTGTTTGATTTGAATATATCGGAGTTCAAAAATTATTTTTATTTACAAATTATTTTTATTATTATTATTATTATTATTATTATTATTGGTATAATTATTATTATTATTATTATCATAATATTTACCTTTATTATTATTATTCTATTGTTTTTTTTATTTTCTAGATCTTGTTTTCTTCTTCCTTCTTCTTAGTTCTCACGTTTGTTCCAAAGGTATGTATCAGTTTCTTTTCTTAAGATTTGTTACCTGCCTCATAAATGATGCTCAGATTCATGTATCACGTACAGTTTTTGTCCACTCGCTGCAAAGTAGAGTTGTCACTATCTTTTGTCATGTAACAGGTCTAAGCATGAATGTTGGGAAGGGGAAAGAGGCTGAGAGAGCGAGCGAGAGAGAGAGAGAGAGAGAGAGAGAGAGAGAGAGAGAGAGAGAGAGAGAGAAGGGATTACAGGTTGTGAGGGAGAGGGAGAGAAGGGATTACAGGTTGTGAGGGAGAGGGAAAGAAGGGATTACAGGTTGTGAGGGAGAGGGAGAGAAGGCGTTACAGGTTGTGAGGAAGAATAGGTTACAGGTTGTGAGGGAGAATGGGTTACAGGTTGAGGGAGAATGGGTTACAGGTTGTGAGGGAGAATGGGTTACAGGTTGTGAGGGAGAATGGGTTACAGGTTGTGAGGGAGAATGGGTTACACGTTGTGAGGGAGAAGGGGTTACAGGTTGTGAGGGAGAATGGGTTACAGGTTGGGAGGGAGAAAGAGATACAGGTGTGAGGGAGAAGGGGTTACAGGTTGTGAGGGAGAAGGAGATACAGGTTGTGAGGGAGAAGGGGTTACAGGTTGTGAGGGAGGAGATACAGGTTGTGAGGGAGAAGGGGTTACAGGTTTTGAGGAGGAGAGGGAGAAGGGGTTACAGGTTGTGAGGGGGAGAGGGAGAAGGGGTTACAGGTTGTGAGGGGGAGAGGAATAAGGGGTTACAGGTCACTTGGGGAGGCTAAAAGCTGCCACTTGATGTCATGTCTCTGCACTACATGGATGTGCATTGTATTTGTGTGTTGTTTTATTTCTGATGTTTTGTGTGTTTTTGTTTTGTTTAGGTGTAGAGTTGTGATTGATGAATGAGACACTTGTGCTACATTTAGGAATCTTTATTGAGGAAACGTTTCGGCAGCCAGTGACTTCTTCAGTCTAATACAGAGAAGAACGGTAGAGCTTGAGATAATCAATCCCTCAGGCTGGAGTCAATGTGTTCAGTCCATCAATCTAAGCCACTTCTCCATATACCTGGAGAAGTGGCTTGTATATTGCAGTTAGGAGGAGGCGAAGTCACTATTCGACAAATCCACTAGTGTAAGTTATGCCTTCACTGTTCTTCTCTGTATTGGACTGAAGAAGACACTGGCTGGCGAAACGTTTCCTCAATAAAGATTCCTAAATGTTGCACAAATGTCTCATTCGTCAACTTAAAGATTTTCTAAATCATTTACATCAGAGCTGTGGTTGTTGTGACAATAGCTACACGAGGATGTATTAACTGTCTGGACACTTTGTTATATTTGTGGTGAATTTGTCATTAAGAAGCAACAGGGAAATGTTACAAGCTTTGTCAAAAAAATTGCCTCCAATGCGTACTTTGAAGTGAGAGTTAGTGACCAGGACAAACCATTTCCCATAAAGTGTGTTCTCTTTGTTGGAGAACTATAAAGTCTGTTCTCTTTGTTGGAGAACTATAAAGTCTGTTCTCTTTGTTGGAGAACTATAAAGTCTGTTCTCTTTGTTGGAGAACTATAAAGTCTGTTCTCTTTGTTGGAGAACTATAAAGTCTGTTCTCTTTGTTGGAGAACTATAAAGTCTGTTCTCTTGTTGAGAACTATAAAGTCTGTCTCTTGTTGGAGAACTATAAAGTCTGTTCTCTTTGTTGGAGAACTATAAAGTCTGTTCTCTTTGTTGGAGAACTATAAAGTCTGTTCTCTTTGTTGGAGAACTATAAAGTCTGTTCTCTTTGTTGGAGAACTATAAAGTCTGTTCTCTTTGTTGGAGAACTAAGGCAGTGGATGAAAGGTACGAAAAATATTTTGTTTTGGTGTTCCAATGATCTGGACGGAACCAAAAAATCACAGTGATGGCTGGATAAAACACAAAAATAAAAATGTGATTATGTATCACAGGTTCCATCTGCCTTACGACCTGCTGCTCATGGACCAGATACACCAGTGTTAATACCACCTGGTAACCTTAATAATAATTATCTAAGCTCTGAACGAGAAAGCAGTGACAGTGATTACGTCAAGTTCCAGTGTAATATTGATAACACAGAACCTCAAGTTTTTTCTCAAAATGAGCTTAATGATCAGAGATCTGGGACTGCTAGAGACTGCTCACATTTTAAGCTCCAGACTGAGATAAAGAAAGATTGTTGGCTGTTGTTATATCATTCTCCTGGTATCGGAACCGAGACAAAGATTTTTTTTCCATATTTTGCTCAACATTCACAGATGAGAAGTATAATGTTGATTAGCAGCGGCTTCGCATCGATTCCTCTAAAAGAGGTTAAGGCAGTTCTTGTAAACAATGGTAATTAGTACGCTTCTCTTCTTGCGGGTTATTTTGTGCATTTGAAAGAAACTTATGAAAATCTGGATTCAGCTCTAAATAAGATTAACTTATAGGCACTTTGTATATTGCACAACAGTTGGGATACACATTTCTGTGTTTCGTGTATGAATGGGATAGCAGAGGCAAGAGTCTACACTGGTACCAGAAACAATGACTAAGTAGGAGTAGACTTACACCAGGGACAATTAATGTAGAACGAGACAATGTGGCTAATCCAAAAAATTCTCGTTGCCTCCTGTACACACAAAATTTGGCTTAATGAAGAAATTATTAAAGCTTTACCATGAGATGAAGATTGTTCTAAGTTTTTGTGCATGAAGTTTCCAGGATTATCGGATGGAAAGCTCAAGGAAGCATATTTGTCGGGCCAGATATAAGGAAACTTCTTCAGGAGGAGAATATAACAAATTCTTTGCTTGATGCTGAGAAAGTACCATGGATTGCCTTCAAAGATGCCATGAAAAAGTTCATAAGTAACTACAAGGACCCAAATTACAAATAAATCATGAAAAAGGATGTGGGAGTTCTTCAAGACCTTAGGATGTAATAACGAGTCTCAAAGTTCATTTCCTGGATGCTCATTTAGACTGCTTTCCAGGAAATCTGGAAGCTTTGAGTTATGTGCAAGGTGAAGGGTTTCACCAGGATATAAAGAAGATGGGGAGAAGGTACCAAGGTAAATAGTGTTTAACATGATAGTCGACCACTGCTGCATGTTGCACAAACACACACCATAAACAATACTTAAAGGGAAGAGTAATAAGCGCAGTTTTGCAGGGAAAAGACAGAGATTTAAGAAGGAGTTTGGAACTTATTTGTGGTAAATTTTATATTTTAAATAGTATTAAATGTAACATCAATAAATATGTTGTTTTCTACATCTTTTTTATGTTATAACATCCTATTTTTTGCATTCACTTTAAGTAAAGGTGAAGAAACCTGACGTGATAAAGGAAAAAACAACTGATATTACATTTGGATTCAGATATCCAAATATGTGAAAAATAAATCAAAGTATCTGAAACAACTCTGAACATGTAATATTTTGTAAGCCTGAGTATAATTATCGCAATTCCTGGAGTTTTGACTGCTCTTACATTAATTAAAAAAATGTTTTTAAGGTATAAAAGCGACATGAATTCTGCAGCGGTCGACTAGTTCATCACGGCCGGATACGGGACAAGTAACTCAGACATCTTTGACGTTACTAGAACATTTGGAAAGAGCTACACGAGATCTGTGACGTTACCAGTTCATCAGGGCTAAATAGGGCAGAGTTACACAAACATCTCTGGCGTTACCTCCTCAACACGGCCGCGTACGTGAATGTTACATGAATATCTGTGACTTTCCGGTTCAGCAAGGCCGGGTGCGGGAAGAGTTACGCAAATAGAGAGGAAATGATGGTGGCTGCCCTGGCCAACTAAGTATGAGGGAAGGACAGGCAGGAAAAAATGACTAGTCTTAAAGTAAGGAGGAAAAAATAAGAAGCCTGCGGGAAATAGGCTTCTTATTTTTTCGAGGTGGGAAAGAAGAAGCATATATTAGCTTTTAAATAACGAATGGGAAAATAAGTAGCCTTTTAACGAGATAAGGGAAATAAGTAGCTGTTCATTGTGAAGAAGGAAAATACGTATTTCTTGGGTCAAGACGAAGAAATATGAAACTGGTTCGGAATAATAAAACGTAAAGAAAATTATGTATTATTATAATGCATTGTAAACTTGTCTAAAAATATATTTAGTTGGATTAGGCTAAATTAAATTGCACTTGTTATAATTAGGAAAGTTTTCTAAGGTTCTTTGGTACAAAATTATTAATTTTTACATTAATATAAATGAAAAAAATATATCTTTAAACTTAAAGAGAAAATTTTAGAAAGGACACGACAAGCTAAAGCTTTAGCTAAAGATTTCCACCCCACGTGGCTTGTCTTACATAGATAAGATCGCCTGTCTGCGATTGTTTGCACACACACACACACACACACCACACACACACACACCACACACACACACACACCACACACACACACACACACACACACACACACACACACACACACACACACACACACACACACACACAGTTGTCGGGAAGTGGAATAGTTTAGGAAGCGATGTAGTGGAGGCAGGCTCTATACATAGCTTTAAGCAGAGGTATGATAAAGCTCATGGCGCAGGGAGAGTGACCCAGTAGCGGCCAGTGAAGAGGCGGGGCCAGGAGCTTTGACTCGACCCCTGCAACCACAACTAGGTGAGTACAACTAGGTGAGTACACACACACACACACACACACACACACATATATATATATATATATATATATATATATATGAGATAGAACCTGCGATCAGAGTCATTAAACTCCAGACCGACACGTTAGCCACTGGGCCAGCTGGCTACACTAAGATTCATCCAACTAGGTATATTTATACACCATAGGAAGGTTAGCATAGGCACCACTGTGACCACAAATGCAAGTTTTTACAGACGAATCTTATTGTAGGCTGAATCAGTGGCTAACGCGTCGGTCTGGAGTTTTATGACTGATCGCGGGTTCTATCCCTGCCCGTGGTATGGTTTGTTTGCAATCGTGTCATTACGATTTCGTGAGTTATAATCATGCAAAACAAGCCAGGGGGTATATAGAAATCTTTATTTCAAGATCTTTCTCACTCTCGTGCGAATGGGAGAGGAAATTTGTCTCAGAGGTTAGGTCTCGCTCTACAACGTTGCAAGTCGTGATAAGAGCGGTTTCTACATTTTTTTTCGAGAATTTGTCAACCCTCTTTAATAGTTTATTTGTCATCAGTTCATTTCATAAAGTGATTATGAGAGTTGCGGTATGTAATACAAGCTTCATTAAAATTCTGTTTTGTAAGCATATTTTTGTTCGTTTTTGTACATTGACAGGGTTCTGGCAGTGTCTGCAACATACATTTTTATCTTAACTTCAACAGCAACGTCAAACATCCCGGCACATTCTTCTTGCCGAAAAACACTCTTGAGGAAATACTTAGGCCATTATTTTGCGGAAATAATTAGGTCGTGGGACACTATTCACTGCATAGGACAGAAGACTAGGTTTTCATAGGTAATTATTCATATGTTGGAGTGTCAAAACTTGCTATAAATACATGTCTCACTTCTTTGTTATATATAATTTCTCTTTACAACACAATACTGGATGGGCCAATAGACTTTTCTCCTCCTACTAATATCTACTCAGCACCTTTGAGTCACGCAAGCATTACTTTGATCATCCATTCTGCACATTTATTATTATTCCTTGATCCTAATAGTCTTCTACCAGTTCTTGCCGTCTCATCGTACTTCTCGTAGTATTGTCTCCTGTGTATAACTTCTCTTATCCATCTGTGAGACGATGAAGATATCTTAATAAAAAATCCATTCTTACTGTGGATGGGATAGACTGTCTGTGAGATGACTGTTCCCAAGTGACAGTAAATCCAGGATGGAATACTTGATGATGTCCTCACTGCCCTACTGAAGTGGAAATAAATGGTATAAAATACCGACACAATGGAAAAATAAACACATAAGCAGTATAATGTGATCCTTTATTGACAACGTTTCGCCCACGCAGTGGGCTTTATCGAGTCACAAACAGATCTACCTGGATAAAAGAAACATGAGTATTTATAGGATATAGTCAGGTGGAGAATGCTGGGTCAGGTGGAGAATGCTGCATGTGACAGTCTTCAAAGTAGTGTGATAGTTTAAAACATTGGGTAACTTAAAGGACCTGCAGTGTTCCATTATTGAGTTCTATGTGGGATAGCGATGAAGAAGTTTCTTGGCAATAGGTTCAGCTATGTTGTAGAAGCCGTTGTTCTGGTTGAAGTTGTTGGATATACAGATAAGTGATGATTCCAGGATTCTTCGGTATTGAGTGTTGTCTTCTCTGGCGATGAGTCTTGCGTTTCTGTATCGCTATCCCACATAGAACTCAAGAATGGAACACTGCAGGTCCTTTAAGTTACCCAATGTTTTAAACTATCACACTATGAAGACTGTCACATGCAGCATTCTCCACCTGACTATATCCTATAAATACTCATGTTTCTTTTATCCAGGTAGATCTGTTTGTGACTCGATAAAGCCCACTGCGTGGGCGAAACGTTGTCAATAAAGGATCACATTATACTGCTTATGCCCTACTGAAGTCTTCCGACTCAGGCTGACAGATTTCAGCACTGCATGAGCCCCATCCTACATAATGGAATATGACAGAGAAGCAGCTTTTGTTCCTACTATGTAATTATATACAATAGGGTAGTAACACGCTACTAATGTAACCAGTTTTGTTAAAAAAGGTCAGTGTCCGCAAGGGATAGTGTATCAGCAGTAGATACTAGGGAAGTGTCAGTAGGCCACTTTCTGGTGAGATCTTTGACAGACGTTGTAGCTGTGGTTACCGTACCCCAGTGCTCGTGTTACACGGGAGTACGAATTACTACTCTGGACTTTGAAAATTTCTGTGTTAGCGTATCAAATTCGTTTAACATCATAAAATCTTCAGCTTCTGTGTACCCTCTCAAATTTGTTTGTAACTTGAGAAATTCGTGAACTAACACTGTACTGTATATGCCATTAAAAGTGAAATTTTGCAAAACTGTTAGTGTCTAGCTATTGTTTCTCTTGTTTCACACTCAAAGTTTATAGCAGTGCAAGCTGTCATTAATGTTGCTGCTTTCATATAGACATTTTTGGTGAGTTTTAGCAACCACTCTAGAATAGAAAATGGAAGGGTTGGGTGTCGTAGAAGATGGTAGGGATGGATGAATTGAGTGGGTGTGGGAGAGGGTAGGGGTGGTTATAATGAATGTGGCAGAGGGAATAGCGTGGATGAAATGGATGATTGATGGGAAAAAGGGGGAGGGGGTGGATGAGGGACAGCATAAGGGTTAGTATTGTTAGAGAAGGAAGTTGATGAAGTGAATGTGAATGAGGGAATGGGTGGGTATTCTGGAAGAGGAAAGGGGTGGATGAAGTTGTTGTAGGAGAGGAAAGGGGTGGGGATACTGGATTTATGGGAGGGAAGGGGGATGTGGGAGAGGGAGAGGGGGAAGGGGTAAGACAGGTTTGGTGCTGCAACATGTGCAAGACGGCACAGGGTAGGACAAGATCTCCCGGAAGGATGGAGGGGGATGAGGAGGTGCAGGGGGTGGTAGAGATTAAATGGAGGGGGTGAGAAAGGAGATTTTTATTCATATTTCACAAAATTAGATACATCAACAGTGTGCTGGTATCTTATTCTATACAAGTAAATTTACCTGTCATATTCCATCACGCAGGATGGGGTTCATACAAGGTGTTGAAATGTGTCAGCTTGAGGTGGGAGACTTCAGTAGTGGCAACCTGAGCTGGCAGACTTCAGTAGTGTCAACCTGAGCTGGCAGACTTCAGTAGTGTCAACCTTAGCTGGCAGACTTCAGTAGTGTCAACCTGAGCTGGCAGACTTCAGTAGTGTCAGCCTGAGCTGGCAGACTTCAGTAGTGTCAACCTGAGCTGGCAGACTTCAGTAGTGTCAGCCTGAGCTGGCAGACTTCAGTAGTGTCAACCTGAGCTGGCAGACTTCAGTAGTGTCAACCTGAGCTGGCAGACTTCAGTAGTGTCAACCTGAGCTGGCAGACTTCAGTAGTGTCAACCTGAGCTGGCAGACTTCAGTAGTGTCAGCCTGAGCTGGCAGACTTCAGTAGTGTCAACCTGAGCTGGCAGACTTCAGTAGTGTCAACCTGGGCTGGCAGACTTCAGTAGTGTCAACCTGGGCTGGCAGACTTCAGTAGTGTCAACCTGGGCTGGCAGACTTCAGTAGTGTCAACCTGGGCTGGCAGACTTCAGTAGTGTCAACCTGGGCTGGCAGACTTCAGTAGTGTCAACCTGGGCTGGCAGACTTCAGTAGTGTCAACCTGAGCTGGCAGACTTCAGTAGTGTCAACCTTAGCTGGCAGACTTCAGTAGTGTCAACCTGAGCTGGCAGACTTCAGTAGTGTCAGCCTGAGCTGGCAGACTTCAGTAGTGTCAACCTGAGCTGGCAGACTTCAGTAGTGTCAGCCTGAGCTGGCAGACTTCAGTAGTGTCAACCTGAGCTGGCAGACTTCAGTAGTGTCAACCTGAGCTGGCAGACTTCAGTAGTGTCAACCTGAGCTGGCAGACTTCAGTAGTGTCAACCTGAGCTGGCAGACTTCAGTAGTGTCAGCCTGAGCTGGCAGACTTCAGTAGTGTCAACCTCAGCTGGCAGACTTCAGTAGTGTCAACCTGAGCTGGCAGACTTCAGTAGTGTCAACCTGAGCTGGCAGACTTCAGTAGTGTTAACCTGAGCTGGCAGACTTCAGTAGTGTCAACCTGAGCTGGCAGACTTCAGTAGTGTCAACCTGAGCTGGCAGACTTCAGTAGTGTCAACCTGAGCTGGCAGACATCAGTAGTGGCAACCTGAGCTGGCAGACTTCAGTAGTGGCAACCTGAGCTGGCAGACTTCAGTAGTGTCAACCTGAGCTGGCAGACTTCAGTAGTGTCAACCTGAGCTGGCAGACTTCAGTAGTGTCAACCTGAGCTGGCAGACTTCAGTAGTGTCAACCTGAGCTGGCAGACTTTAGTAGCGTCAACCTGAGCTGGCAGACATCAGTAGTGTCAACCTGAGCTGGCAGACTTCAGTAGTGTCAACCTGAGCTGGCAGACTTCAGTAGTGTCAACCTGAGCTGGCAGACTTCAGTAGTGGCAACCTGAGCTGGCAGACTTCAGTAGTGTCAACCTGAGCTGGCAGACTTCAGTAGGGCAATGAGAATATCGTCAAGTATTCCAGTAAGGGTTCATCAACTACGACAGCTTCAAAGAGTTCCTTCCAGCAGAACTGGAGTTACTACCACTTGGGAATTACCAGTTATCAATATAGCCTATCCCATACACAGAAGTGGAATTTTTATGAAGATATAACCATCCCAGAGCAGGAGGAAAAATTATATATATATATATATATATATATATATATATATATATATATATATATATATATATATATATATATATATATATATATATATATAGGGGTAATGCATGCTGTATTTTGGGCACGCGCCCCAGCTCTGAGGAGCTGGATGAGATTTTCGCATTATAATCAGTAACGAACATGTAACAATATGTACTAGACATGTATCTTTTGTACCATATTATGTAATAAAATATACCTATTGGTAAAACAAAAAGAATGAAAAGATGGGGTGGTAGAAGTGGAATATTCAAATGGCTTCAGGAAGAAATAAAAATATTCTTCCTTGAAGCCTTTTATCCACTTCTCCGAGGCAATGGGTCCCACAATTTGTACCAGAGGTGGAACCCCATCCTGTATATATATATATATATATATATATATATATATATATATATATATATATATATATATATATATATGTAAGAGTGTGTCGTGCCGAATTGGTAAAACTTGCTATTTTGTCTTGAATAGCAACACTCTTCTTGCCGAATAAGGCAAGCGAAAATTTGTGTATGCAATAATTTCGCAAAAATTATTCTGAACCTAACGAAAAAAAATATATTTCATTGTATTAGGTCAAATTAAATTGCGCTCGTTATAATAAGGTTAGGTAAGTTTTCTAAGGTTCTTTTGGTACAAAATTATTAACATTAATGAAAAAAATCTTTAAACGTATAAGAGAAAATTATAGAAAGGACTTAATTTTAAATGAGTTCCTGCTAATTGACCAGTTTTAATTGATTCGCACGATATATATACTATATGAATATATATATATATATATATATATATATATATATATATATATATATATATATATATATATATATATAATCACACAAACACACAATGTATATGGGGGTGGTGAAGGGGAGGTGAGACACAGGTAGTTGGGGGGAGGACAGAATCTGTAAGCAGGGCACCATGTGTCAGCTGGAAGGTCGGATGGATGGTGGGAGGGAGGGATAGAGGAGAGTGGAGGACAGGTTTTTTTTTATCCCCGTCATTAAATAACCCGTCGTCGTCAGAGGATACTATTTATTCAACGCTTGAACACGTCCACCAACTCGATTATTATATTCACAGGGAAGCGTTAAACCCGTAGGGGGACATACAGCATTGGGGAAAGGGAGGACATCTAGTCTGACTCGAGAAATGGAAGCTTCAATTCCTTGTATGGAGAGTTTTTCCCCAGCATCAAGGAAGATGAGCATGGACATGATTTTAATGTCTTACATATACCTTTGCTGGGTTTCAAGAGTTTTACTGCTTGGCTCTGGGTCAGGCTTACCTGATCAGTCAGGCTGTTGCTGTTGGCGGCCCGCTGGCCTGAATATCCATCACAGTTGGATGATCCGGCACTTATCGGATGAAAGCTACACTTTTTTTTTTCTGGCAGCGTTTCTGATCTCTTTTGCTAAAATGATGATAAATCTGTAGTTACGGATATTGATACAATGTTCTCTTAATTGTTCCCACGGTACCTCTGCCTTTCATTAGGTTTACTCTGCGCTTTCGCCTTTATCTCTGACTCCAATATGTTAAGACAGTGTGCAGATTTGGAACTAGACCCTCAAGTACTATCCACTCATATATTATTATGTAATCGTCTCTCCTCCGCATCAGCGAGTACATATTTAGGACTTTGAGGTATTCCCACTAGTTAAAATATTTTTCTTTCTTTTGGCTCATCTGAGTTGGCTGTAAATGATCTCTGCATTTGGTTAAGCTCTGATTGCTCTCCTGCCCTGAACGGAGCATTCAGCAGTGAATAGCACAAGTTATTTGACTGTCATCACTGGTACAATTTACTTAGTTTTTAAAGTTCTCATTATCCATCCTGTCTTTTTCCTGGCCGTAATGATATCTACTTTATTATAGTGTTCTTTGAAAGTAACGTTAGCTGACAATATTACTCCCAGGTTATTTTAAGTGTTTCTCTCGTTCTGTTTGGTGATCTTGCGTTTTGTGTAGTGTCCAACTTAAGCTCTTCATTCTTTCCATAACAAAGCAGTTAGAATGTGTCACCAATGAACGTCATGTTATTCTCCACTGCCCAGTGAAAGACTTTGTATCTTGAAAATTTTCCCTGTCTTCTACCGAGGTGATTTTAATGCTTATTTTGGTATCACCCGCAAATGATACGAAATTGTGGTGTCTTTATCTTGTGTCCGCTATGAGGATAAAAAAAACCAGTAAAAGCGCCAGGACCGTGCCCGGGAGTACTGTCGGATTTTGTTGAATTTGCTACTATTGTGTGTGTTCTACCCGTCAGGGAGTTGAATATCCATTTTCCTACTTTCCCCGTTGTACCTATCACCTCCATTTTATGTGCAATTACCCCATGATCACATTTGTCAAATGCCTTTGCAAAATCCATGTATACCACGTCTTCGTGTTGATTTTTTTCCAACGCCTGCCTAATTTTGTTACAGTGGTGTAGTAGTTGTGGTAAGCATTACCTTCCATGTTAGTCTCTACGTGTGTATAATTAAACTCGCCAGGCCTGGGAATCGAACCTGGGACATTTGGTTGTGTTCCTGTTTCTCTGACAGCTGAGAAACGGACCATCCCATGTTGCACAAGTTAAGAGTGACTGGGAGAAAGGGAAAGTTGAGAGTGTTGGGGAGGAAAGGGAAAGTTGAGAGTGTTGGGGAGGAAAGGGAAAGTTGAGAGTGTTGGGGAGGAGAGGGAAAGTTGAGAGTGTTGGGGAGGAAAGGGAAAGTTGAGAGTGATGGGGAGGAGAGGGAAAGTTGAGAGTGTTGGGGAGGAGAGGGAAAGAGGTGAACGGAGATAAGGAAGAAAAACATTCTTGACCTTATGGTTAACGTTAATTACCCAATGTGTCATATTTTTCCCTCAAATGTCATTTTCTTAATTTTAAATTAGGTAAGTTTAAATTAACTTACGATAGGTTAAGTCAGGTTATATAAATCTATAAAACGTATGTGCAATTACATACAAATACAGATTCCAAAAGCCGTCCTCGATACGGCTGGCAAAAAGGTGACCGAGAATGGGATGGATAAGGACACAGGATAGACGCCATTAACGAAAAAAGGTTAGAACTTTTATTTTTATTTTTTTAACAATTGGATATACCAGCAGTGTGTGCTACCTATTTCCATAAAATCAATATTTAAAAAAAATTGTAAATAACTCTAAATTTATTAACTTTTTTTCCTCTAAATAAATGCTTTGAAATTGCATATCAGAATCGGAACTTTCATTCTGAAGACATTACACAAAAATATAATACAAAAGACTGAAAAGCTCATTGTGTGTACAGCATTTCTGGGAAAGTTAAAATGAGCTTAGGACTAAATAATCATTTACTACATTGATCTCTTGCGTAATAGCGGATCTTAACACTAATTTACACTTCTTATGTAGGCATAAAATAGTTAGAATTCTAAGATAATATTTGATATGTACACAGACACAAATAACCCGGATCGAAACTTGAGAGGACGTTTCGATCCGACTTGGAATATTAATTAGTCACACTTTTGATGTGTGTTAGGACCCTAAATCCATATGAATTTTACATTTATTAATTTTCTCTGGTTTTTGAATGTGTATTCCTGGCTTCTTCAATGAGCACGCTGTTTGGAATCAAGTGACCTCAGTGATGACATGGAATCAGTAGAGATCAAGGAGTCGGTATCAGTGTCATAAGTTAACTAAATTTAGTACCATAAGAATGGCAAACAATTCAGTTTGCGTGTCGAAACCCGGTTAATTCTTATTGCTAACTCAACCTGGGTACTGTAGTAACTGTGACTGGACTGACAGTTTTGGCTATAATAATTATTAGACAGTAGAACCACTGGGGTGATAATATTACATGAGTTTTTAATAATGTTGGTAGAATTACCTAACATGAGTTTTAACATCATATTTAAGAGGTGATTTTTGATAACATTATTGGTGCCCTTGAGAAATGCGTAATTTTTTTGCAGTATCAGATTAAAATGATTCGTTTTTTCTAGGTTTCTGAACAAGTTGAGTGTAATATGCCGGATATCAGAGAGACTTGCTTTTTGCATTGTGTCTGTGTGCTCCGTTAATGATACATGCTTCTTGCATTGCATTGTTCCCCTAATGATACTTGCTTCTTGCATTGTGTCTGTGTGTTCCCTTAATGATACTTTCTTCTTGCATTGTGTCTGTTTCCTTAATGATACTTGCTTCTTGCATTGTCTGTTCCGTTAATGATACTTGCTTCTTATATTGTGTTTGTGTGTTCCGTTAATGATACTTCTTGCATTGTGTTTGTGTGTTCCGTTAATGATACTTCTTGCATTGTGTCTGTGTGTTCCGTTAATGATGCTTCTTATATTGTGTCTGTGTGTTCCGTTAATGATACTTGCTTTTGCATTGTCTGTGTTCCCTTAATGATACTTGCTTCTTGCATTGTGTATGTGTTCCCTTAATGATACTTGCTTCTTACATTGTCTGTTCCGTTAATGATACTTGCTTCTTATATTGTGTTTGTGTGTTCCGTTAATGATACTTCTTGCATTGTGTTTGTGTGTTCCGTTAATGATACTTCTTGCATTGTGTATGTGTGTTCCGTTAATGATACTTCTTGTATTGTGTCTGTGTTCCGTTAATGATGCTTCTTGCATTGTGTCTGTGTGTTCCGTTAATGATACTTCTTGTATTATGTCTGTGTGCACTTTGTTACAGCTACTTATTTCTTGCATTGTGTCCGTGGGTTCTGTTAAGGTTCTCCAAGAAGAGCTGCAAATCTGAGTTAAAGTTTCTACGGTATGTCGTGACTCTAATGGAAGAAATTAGAACAAGAGCAAGCAGGGTTGGATTATTGATGGAAGGGGAGGCAGGAAGGGAGGGGGAGCGTGTGAACTATATTTAATGTAGGGGAAGTGGGAGGGGGAAAATGTAGGGAAGAGGCAGGACTTAGGACCCTATGTGAGGGAGGAAACAGTGACCAGTGAGGTATTTATCTATCCTTGTCATGTGATGGAGGGAGGAAAAGAGGGAGGAGGACTTAATGGTAATGATGGAGGGAGGAAGGGTGGAGGGAAGGAGAGAGGGAGGTCTTGATGGTAATGATGGAGGGAGGAAGGGAAGGAGGGTTTGACGGTAATGATGGAAAGAGGGAGGGAGTTAAATGGTGATAATGGATGAAGGAAGACAAGAGGGAAGGAGAAAGAGGGCTTGATAATATGATGGAGGGAAGAATTAAAGATAGATGAGTGGAATGAAGAGAGGAGAGAAAGAAAGAAGGGGTAAGGAGGGCTAGAATGATAGAAAAATCTTAGAAAAAAACATAAGAATATTGTGGACATATTTTTCCTCCTTTCCCCTCTCCCTCATCCCTCTGTATCTCCTTTTATATTTCCTTCATCCCTCTCCATCTCAGTTTCACCTCGTTCATCCTTATTTCCATTTTCTTTATCCCCATTCCCCCTCCTTCATCCCATTCTCTTCTACTTCATCCCCTTTCTCCTCTGTCATCCCTCTTTATTTTCCTCTTTCGCTACTCGCACTTACCTATCTCCGCCCTCTCAGTTTTCTCTTCTTCATATTCTCTCCTCCTCCTACTCCTTCCTCTTTTCTCCTTCCTTTTCTCTCCTCTTTTCTCCTTCCTCTTCTCTCCTTCTTCCTCTTCTCTCCTCCTTCCTCTTCTCCTCCTTCCTCTTCTCCTCCTTCCTCTAACTCTTCTGCTCTTTTTTAATTTCTTTCCATCTTTTTCGTTTTCTTCCCTAACTTTTCTTCCTTATTACTCATGACAACGAGAACAAGAGAGAGACGTAGGTGACCACGTAGAGAGAGAGGAGAGCCATGTAAAGGAGAGGGCCACGTAGGTGAGAGGGCCACGTAGATGAGAGAGGGCCACGTAGATGAGAGAGGGCCACGTAGATGAGAGAGGGCCACGTAGATGAGAGAGGGCCACGTAGATGAGAGAGGGCCACGTAGATGAGAGAGGGCCACGTAGATGAGAGAGGGCCACGTAGATGAGAGAGGGCCACGTAGATGAGAGAGGGCCACGTAGATGAGAGAGGGCCACGTAGATGAGAGAGGGCCACGTAGATGAGAGGACCACGTAGAGGAGAGAAGGCCTCATAGAGGAGAGAGAGTCACATAGATGAGAGAGGGACACGTAGATGAGAAAGGGCCATGTAGAAAAGGAAAGGCCACGTAGAGAAGAGGGCCACGTAAAGGAGAGAAGAGAAAAGGAAGAGTTTAGGGAAGTTTAGAGGGGGAAAAAAAGTGCAATTAGAAGGATTATTGGAGAAGGGGAGACGTAGATTCATGAGGTGAAGGGAAGGAGGAGGGTAACAAAGGAATGGAGGGGGAAGAAGAGAAGGAATGAGCGGTGGGTCATAAAGAGATGGAGGAGAAAGGAGAAGAGGAGGGGGGTCAGAAAAGGATGGAGGGGAGGAGGAAGAGGAAAAGGATGGGAATAACAGAGATGGAGGGAAGGGAGAAGAGGCGGGTCACAAAAATGGAGGGAGAAGGAGCAGGAGTTAAACAAAGGGATATAGGGAGAGATAGAAGAGGTGGAGGGTAACAGAGAGACGGAGAAGGCAAGGGCAGTAAAGCAGGAGAGTAACAGGGAAAGGAACGAGAATAGAAGAAGTGGAGGTGTAGAATCTCAAGAAGTAAGAAAGGGAGGAGTAGGAGAGCTGAGGATAGTAACACGGAATAGATGATGGGGGAATGGTAGGGGGAGGGAGGGAAGAGGGTGGGGGAGCTTAATTATCATGTGTTTCAGTTAGGTCTTCACGGTGTAGGTCCACCCAGGAAATGCTTGACCCGTGCGTGCAGGTGTGAACCTACATGTATGAACGCACAGGTGTGACCGTACAGATGTGAACGTGCAGGTGTTATTTTTATATGAAAAGCTGATTGTTGGTTCTTGAGAGTTTTGGAAACTGTGTGAGGAATGGCTAGTATTTATTAGAGAGGAAACTAGCTCTCGCTCTCTCTCGTTAAAATTCACACCCAGCGGTGTCTGGGACTATTACAAGACTTCATCTTCCAATTAGAATTGGATTCATCTGACACCCGCACCTGCTCCTCCTTAGACCTAGGGGAGCCAGTCGGCCTACACACGCTAATAGGCACACAACAATAGCAGCCTGTCAATTATAAATGCACTGCATGAAGGCAATTGATATTCCCCTCCTCCTCTCTCTCTCTCTCTCTCTCTCTCTCTCTCTCTCTCTCTCTCTCTCTCTCTAGGTTCTTCCTTTCTTATTCAGTCTCCTGTTTTCTGATATTGTCCCCAATTCCTTGGTGAATACATCCTTGAGACACTTATTTAGCTCCTTACAAACCTTGTTATTCTTCATTAGCTCACCTCCTTCCTTCCTCAGCTCTGTCACTTGATCCTTTCCTATTATTTTTCGTCTAATGTAGATATCTAGAAGTTTTGATTCTGTCGTTGTTTTTAACACAGTATTGTTTTCGTAATGCCTACACTGTCTCTTTTCATTTTCGCATATTTTTACATTTTTTCCCACCCCCTTTTATTTCTTTTTCGACCGTTCATTTTCTTTCTCTTATCCATGCTCCATTGATTTTTTACCTTCGCCTGTGGTTAAAGTCTTGTATTTTGTATCTTTTCTGCCTTTTCTCCTCATTGTTACGAGTTTCTGTTACTCCTGTCTTCATTTTCCTGCTAGGCACTCCTACATTGTCTTCCTGTCCAGTTCTTTTTCCTACTGGATCACAGGTATGTATGCCATGGTACTCTCTCATAAGCTTCTTTACTGGTATCTTTGCACTAAGCAGTTGTAGCATAGGGGTGAGCGATTGCTAGAACCTAGCGGGTGCTTATAACCTGTCTCTTGTTTCTGGGTCAACTTAGGTAAAGACAAGTTTGAAGTTCGCTAATTCATCTCTGTTTTGTGACTGACGTGTTGGCAAACAGTTCTACAGTAACACCTTCGTATATCAGTTTAACCCTCCACGTGTATGGTCTTTTTGGTTTCCGTTACTCCTGGTCTGTTTCCTTGTGGTT
The DNA here is from genome assembly GCA_009830355.1 of Cherax destructor. NCBI lineage: Eukaryota > Metazoa > Arthropoda > Malacostraca > Decapoda > Parastacidae > Cherax > Cherax destructor. Next base: position 27,535 of record WNWK01001964.1, read on the forward strand.
ACAACCTCCAAGGATCAGAAAGTTGCCTTATATCTGAATGGGCTCTCTTTCTCGCTCTCTCTCCAGCTCTCTATATAATGGCTTCCGTGGGCCTCTTGAGAGGCCCGTACTCCTCCAGAGAGGAGTATAAACTCCTCTCTGGTCCCGAGAGAGTCAAATATGTGGGTGCTGTTTTCACTGAATCTTATTCTCATAAATTTCCTTAGAATTCCAGTAGTTCCTTAAAAACAGTACCACTCCTCCTCTGGCTCTATTTCTTCTTTCCATTCTAAATACTTGATACCAGCGTTCTCTTATTTTTCCACTCACGTGCAGAATGAATTTAGTCTTGTGCACAAGTTGTGTGTAAATGTGTGCTACGGGTAGCAGCACCTTATCTACCATTAACATAGTACTTAAAGTTAGCATAGCATATAGCTATGCAAAGTAGTGTTAATGTAAGCAGGATGTCTCAAATCAAAGGTATACAATACCTAGAAGTTGATGAATAATACATATGTGCTACACCTTGTCTTTATTAAAGATACTCAGGTGTTGTGCATGTGTTTTATCTATGAAAGAAAGTCGCTATCACTAAGAATGTGCGCGGCTCTTGACTGGTTGTTGCACTACCGTGCTAGCGCGCAACCAAGAGGGAACACTGCTTGGCATCTAAGTGGGATTATTGCATGTTATATTGGTTTGTCAGCTTGGTCTCCGTGAGGGCTATGATGTCTGGCGTTTCCTCTGCTATTTGTTTTTACTCACTACTTGTGCTTGTAAGTTCATCTGCACAAGTGTACCATTTTTCGGTCATTCTAGGGAATTTATGGGATGGTTTGTCGCTCCTTGTTCATTTTCTGTTTGGCTGAGAAATGGGTGAATTTCTGCTCTGAGGAAAAAGGTTGTCTAATATGGAGGGGTAAGGTGAGGATTTCGTTTTTCTCTTGTGTGTGGGGCATGAATGAAGGGATGCGGTTAGTTAGGGTAGTATGGAGATGGTGTTCAGGAGGATAAAAGGGAGAAGTATGGAGTGGAGATAGGGCGTTGTGGGGAAAGGTGAAGATTGATGGGTTCGGAGTAGTGAGGGTTAGTGGGAGGGATGAAGAAGGAATGTCTGATGGTCAGGGAAAAACTATAAGCGATAGAATCAAGGGTACAGAATTTGAGCAAATTACCTTAAAGCTTGTAGATTCGGGCAAAATGGAAAAAATGAGAAACCAGTTTAGGAGAAAGAAGAACCTTATCAGTAAAGAATTCTTTGCAGTCTTCTGAACAATTGCACATATCCATGTTGGTTTTAATTTTTGGATATGTGAGGTACATTCGAATATACTATACCGACGAATGAAATTTGTAGCGTGGACGTGTAAATATTAACAGTGAGCGGTGGAGGGGGAAGTTGCGCACACATCCTCCGACCACAAAAATTATTTCAGTCTTTTACAATGGATGAACACCAACAACTTTTCGATAATTTTTTTACCTTTTTCTATGTTATTTTTGCCTTTCCTCTCAGACTGTGTAAACCATGGTACACATATGACAGTAAAACAATAGAAAGTGTGACAAGAATTTTATTTGTAACTTTTGGTAATACTTAGTGTGTATTGGTCCAAGTCGGACCGAAACGTCGTCACAAGTTTCATTCTCCTATGTGTGCGTTATTTGTGTATTGTTCCAGCATCTGTACTGCGCCTTCTTATTCTTTAGTGATGTGTAAGACTGTGTACCTGTATATGCACTTGACTAGTTTTACAAGCTACATTCTGTTGCTTAGGGCGTTGTTTTGTGAAATGTTTAAATCGGGACATTTTGTATATGCTCCTTTCCCTTAGCATCATGCATGCACACAACTGATATAACTGTGTGCAGCTGATGGGTAGAATGATATTCCCCATTCTATGAATTTCATGAATTCAAGAATAACACTACACACACACACACACACGCGCGCGCGCGCATATACAACATCCCTAGTGTCTAATCGACATGTGCCTAGGACAAAATGTTAACACACACACACACGTATCAAAATGCACCAAAGTGATTAGGCCACATACCTTTATTACCCCACCACCCCTCCCCCCACCCACCCTTTTCCCATATTTTCATCCTTACCCATCCTTCTTCCTTCCCCATCTTACCAAAGGACCCTTTCCTCAGAAGTGTTCCATGCCAGAGATCTATGTAGGACTTATATTCAGGCGTAATAGAGAGGACAGTGTGTGGAATGATAAGTGTTAAGGACGATCTATACGAATGTATCCTCATTTTCATAAATAAATTCGTTGTGTGTGTGTTTGTGTGTGTGTGTTTGTGTGTGTGTGTGTGAATAGCCGTTAACTTCCGGCATTGCTTGCTTGACGGAAATGGAAGGAAAACTTAGTATGAGGACAAAGTTTGCCCCCACCTTAAATGTGCCCAATATCTAGGCTGATCTGTTCCCGTTCGTGTCCATGAGCATGCAAGACTCTCAGGAGTAGTCTGCTCCCATCTAATGTCTGACTTCAATAACTTTAAGTAAAAAAAGGACTTTACTACCAGAATGCATATAGTAACTCATCTCTAATCTTGTGGAATATTTCAAGATGAACGTGAAAGGGAGAGAGAGTAATAAAGCATGATCTTACCTCTTAATAACCATAACACAGGATCACAAAGCGTTGATGTTCGAAGTATGGTTGTGAAACAAATGTTTAAAAAAAAGATACGTAGAGCAAAAGAATGTTTTACAGGAAAATGTCGTAATAAAAGATGTCTGTGTCTGACAGTTTCTTTCCTATTGGAAGTCGGAGGCTCAAGCCTCCACTGTATCACACACTTCTAAATGTTTTATTATAGTTAAATTCTCCCCTGTTTTTTTCCTCAGTTCGCAGGTGATAGACTCCATTAAAAACACCGCCAGGCCCAATTGCCAGTGGATCGTATTGCGTTTGCCACTAGAATGGTCGACAATGTTGGCTCTAATGCCCACTCCTGTTTGCTGCAGTGTCAGTAAAAGCTTCATTTGTACTTTTTGTGTCGGGACTGTTTGCACTTTTCACGCTTTTCCAAGATTAACAGGATAGCAATGCTTTTATGTGCTTTCCTTTCCTTTGTATAGCGTAATATCACCATGTTTAACACTAATCTAGCACAGGATGGCGAAATTTAACCTTTCCTAGCTTAAATTAGCCTATTTTTATTTTACCAATAATGTTTTTAACCTATAAGAACTTTTTTTTCTGACCTGGCCTTATCTAACCGATTAAATATGTATCAACCTTGCCTAACCTCATCTAATTTAATTTACCACGTCCTGCATCTATATTCTAACTCAGTGATTCTCAGACTTCAGGGCGCACAAAATAATATTTCGGGGGAAGGGGTCTCTTGAGGTCGATGGAAAATGTTGGTGAGGAGTGGATGGATTTGTGAAAAGTACGTAACAAATACACACACACATTCATAAGTAAAACACGAGAAACTGTTGTTTCACAATATCGTGCTCTGGTTTTCAACGGGAAACATTCTGGATCGTTTTTAACTGAGAGAAGATGTTAGGACATTTCTTGAAACTGAAGGAAATGTCTTATTCGCCACCTTGAGCTTGGAGGTGTTTAGCTTGTCATTCGCTTACCTTTCCAATGTCCTCATCCTGAAGCCGCTCGCTAGATACACAATTGTCACTGCCCATTATGATGAAGTTTCGACATTTTTCACCATTTTTTTTTATTCGAGGCATCAAGATGAGGGAAACTGATGATCCCTATGTTTGATGCGATGCTTCCACTGCTGTAGCTTACCTGTGAGATATCTGTGACTGGTTTCGAGGATTGTTTGAGAGGCTCGTGAGTTTCCCTGTCTCCTAATTTCATGTTTATATTTTTCCCTATAATCTACCTTGTCCATAATTACTATCGCATTTGCTTTGTCTACTTTCGTAAGGTGAAGTCTAGGAGCTTTTCTTAATTCATGGTATAACTTAACAAATCTTTGAGGACAGTTGTGTTGCATAGGAAAGATCCTAGACTTCTCCTTACGAAAGCAAACAAAGCAAATACATAGTAATTGTGGACAAGGTAGATTATAGGGAAAAAATAACATTATTAGATGACCGATACACTGACGTGTCCTTTAATGCCCTCTAACACTCGCGGTCCGCCTCATGCCAGGGTTCATTGTTGACCGTCTGGTCGACCAGTCTCTTTGTCCAAGTTATCACAACCCAACTGAGTATGAACTTATCTCCTGCAAATATTTACGCAACTGCAGCTTATGTACACCTAGCAGCACGTAGGTACCAAGGGTTACATTTAACATATACCTTTGATGAGTTCCGAGAGTTTTTCTACTCCCAAAGCCCGGCCACGTGCCGGGCTTTGGGAGTCAACCAGGCTGTTGGTCACCAGGCTGTTGCTGCTGGTGGCTCTCTGACAACCATAGCCTGGTTGATGCGGCACTTCGTGATATTTATCGAATTTCCTTGGAAGACCTCTTTACTTGTCCCAGCAGTGTTTCTGATATCTTCTGGTAAGATCTTGAATAGTCTGAGGTCAGTCAACCATAAAGGACAGCATCAGGGGCAGGAGGGCTAAAGGGTTGTATGTAGTTACATAAAGCTTTGGTTATATAGGGTTACCAACCCTGAGCGGTTAATAATTCTGGAAAATTTCCTTCCTGCTGCCCTTGATCTCCATTTCTCATGTTTTCATCCCTTACACATTCTTTTCTTCATTTCTCTTACCTTCGCTCATCGTCATTTGATTCCATTGCATTTGGTTGAGTCTTGTGCCACTTGCATCTCATTTCTTTTGTCTTGTCCCCCCATTTCCTCGCCAAATCATTCTTATTGCTTTCTATTATGCACCTTCCTGATAAACGCAGATACTTTTATCCTACATTTCCTTACTTCTCCACGTGTCTTTATTTCACTATTTTGCCAGTTTCCCCTCTTCCTCCGTTACTGTGACGTCGTAACTCGCAGTTGACAAAAACCTTCATTAGTAAACTCAAATTCACTTTTATAATGTAAACAAATCAAACTTACGAATCGTTTTTGTCACAGACCGGGCCGCGAGGGCGTTGACCCCGGAACCCTCTCCAGGTATACTCTCCAGGTATAGCTACAGGAGCTGAGGTATGCTCCAAGTGTCCTGTCTTCAGTATTATTTTCATATAATGTGATCCTTTATCGACAACGTTTCGCCCACACAGTGGGCTTTATCAAGTCACAAACAGATCTACCTGGGTGAAAGGTACATTATACTGCTTATGTGTTTATTTTTCCATTGTGTCGGTATTTTATACCATTTATTTCCATATATTTTTTTATTTTTTGTGAATTCCAGTGTTTGTGGCCTTTATTATATTTTATTTTATACGGTGCTGTGGAGTCGGTGTCGGAAGCAATTCTTGGGTTACTGGAGTCGGTAAAATGTTAATTAAAGGATTCGGAGTCGGAGGTGCCATAAATAAAGGAGTCGGAGTCGAAGGTTTTATGTGCCGACTCCATAGCCCTGCAGTTTAATCAGTCCATTCGTTTGCCACTCTATTATTTTTTTCGCTTCTGCTTTTTCCATAGTCTTCTAATGTGACTATTGTTATTCCTGTTGCGGGTACTATGAAATCTTTATCTACTCAGTCATGTTCTATCTGTATATGGTTATTATATGTCTTGCTTCCCCACCTATCAGCCTACGTGGGCATCTTCAGTGTTTTCAGCCTTTCATCATAAGCTTATATTATTTTTTTTAGTTCTGGCAGCCATTTTGTAGCTTTTCTTTGGACGTTTTATTCGTCAGTCTGTGTATGTTTTATTTGCAGGTGTCACACCGAACAGCCATTCTAGCAATTCTCCATCTATATATTTCAAAGTTATTTAACAGCTTACCAGTGCTGCAAGTGACTATCAGAATTTCGTTTGTGTGATCTGGTTATATTTTTTCAATAATACACTATATAATTCTACTTCACATTATTGAAAAAATCCACAAGGTGTTTAATCAGCATTCACAAGTAATTTCTTTACTTTCTCTTCAGTTAACTCAGTATCCTCCATTTCAGCATTGCACTTCAGTGATTCCTCACAGTATTAAGAAACAGCAAAAAAGTAACAAAACGACAGAATTCTCATTTAAGAGAAATAAGACGTCACATGCACGGTCGATAAGTTGTTAGTTACCTCAGTGAGCGTGGGTCATACATATTCCATTGTTACCTCAGTGAGCGTGGGTCATACATATTCCATTGTTACCTCAGTGAGCGTGGGTCATACATATTCCATTGTTACCTCAGTGAGCGTGGGTCATTGTTACCTCAGTGAGCGTGGGTCATACATATTCCATTGTTACCTCCAGTGAATGGGTCATTGTTACCTCAGTGAGCTGTGGGTGCTCATATTCCATTTTACCTCAGTGAGCTGTGGGTCATAGATATTCACATTGTTACCTTGAGTGGTAGTGGTCATTAATGAGATATGTTACCTCGGTGAGCTGATGTCTCATATTCCCATTGGTTACTCGAGTGACTAGTGTGGTCAAGTATTCCATTGTTACCTCAGTGAGCGGTCATCAGTTTCCTCAGTGAGCTGGGTCACTAATATTCATTGTTCTAAAAGTTTTAGTCAGGTCACTTATCAGGTTAAAATTTAAGAGTGACATGTCGGGTAAAAGGAAATTCCTCAACTTGCAACCTTCACAAATTTTATGACTTATATTCAAGTTGCGATCTGTACTGTTTTCATAAAACTTGATTCTATTTTTTTTCGTTCATCCATTGATTTTCTTATTATCACTTTCCACCTTCAGCAATGGGACAATTGAAATCTCTCCCATGTATGAGCAACACATTAGATTCTTGTCCACTTCTAATTCTGTATTTATGTTTCTGTAATTCTAGTCAAGACCTCTTCCAGTACAGTAAGACAAGCGTAACAAATAGACATGTTTATTCCGAAAAGTTTCGCTCACAAAGTAGGCTTCTTCAGTCGAATACAGATGAAACCGCAGAAGCAGTGGAGGTGTAAAGATGATGTAATCAGTCCATCACCCTTGACGAGGTAGTTTTGAGGTAGTCAGTCCCTCAGCCTGGAGAAGACTTCAGCTCTAGAACAATGTGAAGCTGAAAAATGAGGATAGAGCCTTGCATAATGCAAAGATGAGGCGTAGGAAGCCTGTAAGACGTGGCGGGAGTCGGGGCCCACTACTACGGATGAGCTTCTTGGTAGGATCTTTCAAATATGTTATTAAATTAATACAACTTCCATGTGAAATGATCTTGATCTTGTCTACATAGATATAGTTCGCGAATGTTTTTGAACGTAATATAATTGGATGTTTTCACAACATATTTAGATGTGTGTTTATTTTAGAGTAACCTACGCACAAGAAGGCTGATATTGTTAATGGAGTTTATGGGTGCCATTTTAATACTTTTAATCTGGATATTGTATAGAATTATTTTTCGTAACTATTATTCTTTGATGCTGGTAAGTGGATCTTGATGAAAGGAAGTATTCTCCCCTTCCTTGGATCAGAACTGAATGCCTCCCATTCCACAGGCACTATAGGATTAGTGCTGCTTCTGTACTGTCCCCTGATTGAACTAAAATGATTCTGAACGGCATCAGTTTTCAGTGGCAGATTCATCTAATAAAATGGATGAAACATTTATCGGGTTTAGGCTGAGTACGTCTAAATTTTGTTGGATTCTGCACAATAACTGGAGAATGTTCCTCTTCTGGTCAGATTGAAAATTTTAGTGCTGATGCGTTTTTCTCAAGAAACTTCACCTTGATTTTAAGTTGTGCAAGTTTTAAGGTGCAAATTTTATTAATCAAATTGTTCTCTGAAATAAATGGAGAAAGTCTCTCCTGATCAGAAATAAATCGCAGTGCTTAGGTAGATAAATCTACATATTTTACTCTTTTTCATTACCACATCTTTGTACTCTCAAGACCACTGTAAAAAACTGTATGACTCCACTTTCCTTTTTTTCAGGGAAGAAACTGAGAAATTTGAAGTACTGATCTTCATGAGATAGTCTTTGAGTGCCTCATCCGATTGGCTTCAGCCTTCAATGCTGATAACCTGATAACGCAAATTCTGAGATGCTTCAGACTTAATATGCTGATATATTTTAGGACATTGAGATAATAAGAGAATACCTCTTCGGCTTGGCTTCCAGAGCTGGTATTTCTTAGTGGAAGATTTGAATTAGTTTTGGGCTGTCTGTCCTAATTTGCTATATTTATTGAAGAAATTATATGTTAGTGTTCATGTGATATCTTTGTAATACCTCTTCTGATTTGCTTCAAATATTCAGCAGTAATATTTATCTGCATTAGACACTTATGTTGCACTGAACACTATTCCTTTCGCGTGCATTGACTTGTAGGGAAGCTGGAGTCATGCAATATTGGAATATCTTTATCGGATCGTGCAGCGAGAGAAATGCATTTAACTAAATAGCTGGAATAATTTAAGGCATGTAATGAAGCGGGCACTGAAGTAATAAAATGTAGCTTGCAGGTGAGCGGCGGCAGTACCACTGAGTGCAGACACTGTAGTCAGAGCTCACCAGCAGCCAGAAGTCGTTTTAGCTAACACACAGTCAGAAGCTGTCATATCTGACTAGCAACTGCAACCAGCAGTCTAGAGAAACCAGTTGCAGCCTCAAAGTGGCAGTAGTTCCCATACAACCACAGAACACTGAACAGGTGGTGGAACTTTCCCATGTAGGGCGAGACATTTTCTATTTAGTAGAAAGGCCATTGTTCTTTGAAGGTGATAGGTCCTAGCTGGGAAAGGTGCGGGTTATGCTCTGATAGTCTCCCCACCATGGAAGGTAAGAATATTCTGTGCTGTGTAATTGTCGCTACACGCTTTTGAATTTATATTCATACAGTCCATCAAGTAAACAAACATTCGTGAATAATAAATTAGTTTCCAGAACTTAGGGAGAAAAATCTTCGACTAATTTTAGGTCAACTGTAAGGGAGGACGGGAGGGGGATCCAGGCTAATGACAAGCCGCTTGTGACTGTGTCCGGCATATAGTTATGGTGAAGATGAGTACGAACACACTTCCTAGATACACTGTGCAACTAAATTATTCCTCATTTAATACCCTGACAAGATAAATTCCCCATAAAGATGAGGAGAGAGCCAAACACAAGAAGAGAGTCAGGAAGAAATAATTATAATACAAAATATTCAGATTTGGTAGAGTTCATAGCGACAAGTTGTTCCAGATGTAAGTAGAAGGAGACAGGGGAAATATGGATGGAAATTGAAGACAAAAATTAATTATAGGAACGTTATTAAATACTTTATCAGAATTTCAAGAGTAGGCATAATCGATAAATTAATATAGTCAGTTGACAGTAGTTAAGGGGCTGATCCAGGATCTGTCTTGAATATTGTAATTAGGAGAAGGTGCGGGATTACCAAAGCTATTATCCAGAGAGCTGAGGAGGTGTTGAGGTGGATCGGACATGTAGAGAGGATGGAATGAAATATAATAACTTCGAGAGTTTACAAAACTGTAGTGGAGGGAAGGCAGTCGGCCTAGGAAAGGTAGGAGGGAGGGGGTAAAGGAGGTTTTGTGTGCGAGGGGCTTGGACTTCCAGCAAGCCTGCGTGAGCGTGTTAGGAGCGAATGGAGACAAATAGTTTTTAGGACTTGACGTGCTGTTGGAGTGTGAGCAAGGTAACATTTATGAAGGGATTCAGGGAAACCAGCAGGCCGGACTTGGGTCCTGGAGATGGGAAGTACAGTGCCGGCACTCTGAAGGAGGGATGTTAATGTTGCAGTTTTATAACTGTATCGTAGGCATACCTCTGGCAAGACAGTGATGGAGTGAATGATGATGAAAGTTTTTCTTTTTCGGGTCACCGCCTTGGTGGGAGACGGCCGATGTGTTAATAATAATAAAAAAACTAAATGAGTACATATTTCAATACATGATTACATAGGTGCATACATATATGCATCTACATATAATCTTAAATATAATTTATATGAAAGCATCATATACCAAAGTAAAAAGTTTAAAACAAATCTGTAAAGTTTTTCAAGGTCTTCGTGTTAGTAATAAAATCGAGATTAATACCGTGGCTAATATTTACAGCCTAATTGGTTGTTACGTCTGCGGCAGGTAGTTTAGACCATCTTGTGCATCTCTCCTCTTACACTAATTACCAAAGATACACACAACAATCTCAATTTTTCTCACATGACGTTCATGCTACGTTACCCTTTTTTGTTGAAGCTCTTTATCTTTTTTTTAAAGAGTTTGTAAAGTGAATGCCAGAGGCTGACACCCAAATAGGCTGATAAGCTTAAGATAAAATGATATGTATATATATATAAATGATAAATGGAAGAATATAAGATATTAAATATAATTTTATATTTTATATATATATATATAATACACACACACAGATCACTATCAGCAGGATTCGAACGCACCTCAAAACGCTAGGTAGCCTGGTAACAAGCCGTTTCTTTCTCTCCCCGGGCCCACCAGTGGGTCTCAAGCATGGTTTCCAAGTATTTCATTCTCCTGTATCTTCTGACCACAACGAGTGATGTTATTAGTACTTTTATTGCACCATCCTTCGAATGTGATGGCCTCCTACCTTCCACTCCGGATTTATACATCCTCCTGGTTTTCCTAGTATGCTCCATCCTCTCCTTATTCTATGGTTTACTTCGTCTTTTATAAACATATTTGCAGATACATCCACTCCCTCCTTCCAGTCTGATATAGAATTTTTCATTGCATGACCTTTGTGGTACTCTCATAACCTTATTCTTCTCTGTGTTTTTTTTTAATTCCCATCGTTTACACACCCCTCCAAAACTAGTACACTAATCTTTGCAGTTTCAAAATTTTGAGATTCTTCTCAAAAAACTGTACCGTCCGCAATGAGCAAATGTGACAACTCTCACCTTACATCAGATTTACTACCTTCTAATCCCACACCTCGTCTCAACACGATCCCCTTTATTTCTTTACAACCCATCAATAAATATGTTAGAAAAATGGTAACATTACACATGCGTGTTTAAGACCTACTTTTACTGAAAAATGGTCTCTCTACATACGCTATCTTGACCTTCCCTCTCCTAATGTAACTATTTTTTGCATAACGCGGTACCTATTCCATGTATTTGCAACCTCTGCTACACTAAAACTCTATCCCTCCTTGTCATGTTCATTTTCTCAATCCATAAACGTGACCAACAGTTCGTTATTTAGGTATTGTTCACTTATATTCTTCACTGTGAATACCTTTATACATCTTCTACTTTATATAAATGATTTAGAAAACCTACTTTCCGTAAATCCTTCATGTTTCTTTGCAGCGTTATGTTCTGTCTTACCTCAAACTGTTTTAATAATACTTAAGTCTACCGAACACTTTACTCAATTTACTCAAGCTTTTTTTTTTTTTTTTTTTTTTTATACATGTTATCTGCCAATCTTTAGGCACCTTCCTAATTGTCACAGCTCCGTTAATCCCCCCTCCCTGTCATTTATTCATTGCCTTTTGCACTTTTTCCCATTTCCGTTTGGCTCTTATTTTCACCTACCAGATGTTATTCATCCCTGCCCAAAGCATGATATCACTGCCTCACTTACATCAACATTTAACAAATTCAAACTATTCACTATCTCTCCACTACCTTCCTCTCCCTATCAAACTTTTTTTTTATTGTCAACTGGCAAGTTCACTTGCTTCCCAGGATTTCTCAACTTATTAATTCTCTTCCAAAACCGTTTCTCATTCTTTGCAAAATATTCTGGTACACTCATCCATTATCTTAGCTCTTCTTCTGCACTCCTTCATCACTTCTTTTGCCTCACTTTTTTTCCAGATACTCTGTCGTCCGTACAACATATTTACATCACATAGGTTTCTCGTATGCTATTTTTTTCCACTTACCATCCTTTTCATATTCGAGCAATCATTCTTCTTCCCACACGCACCCACCCTCCTATAACCACAAACTTTTGCTGTGTACACTAGCACTGCAGTCCTACATATATCTACACCATATCTCTTCGACCTCTTCCTCATTACCTATAGTCACTGTATCCGCATATTTTCACTAACGATTCCTTATGTCTCCTACTAAATATCTCAGTATATGCCATCTGCATTCTACTCTTTTTATAGCTACAACAAAATATGTCGTATCTGTCACTCCTCTACATTGAAGCACATCCAGAAGTCTACCTATTAACTTTTTATCCAGCAAAACACTCAAACAAACTACTGTCATTATACACTACATTATACTTCGTAAACTAATTTATCCTCTTTTATTCTTAAAATAAGTTTTACCTACTAAGCCCCTATAGTATTATTTACCACTGTCACTCCAAACTTACCTACGCTGTCCTTTACAGCAATTTCTCACATCTTGGAATGTAGAGGCTGGAACTTGTTGACAGTTGCTTGCTGGAAGGACCACGGATGTTCGAAAGATCTCTGTTGGAAGCCTCGACTGTCGCTAATCTCACTTTCATATTGAAATCAGGACGCCAACTTGGGTCCCGCAGTAAATCAGTCCGTATGTTTTGAATTCTGAAGACAATACAAACTTATGTCCCGTGTCCCGTAGCTCGATCGATAGCGCACTCAGCTCACACACTGAGGTCCGGAGTTCGAATCTCCGGTATGGCTGGAAAACATTAGGCGTGTTTCCATAAGAAACCTGTTGTCCATGTTCACCCATCAGTGTAAAATGGGTACCTGGGTGTTAGTCGACTGGTGTGGATCGCATCCTGGGACAAAACTGACCTAATTTGCCGGAAATGCTCAGCATAACAAGCGACTTTCTATATAGTAGTATGTCATTGATGTCAATTTGGCCTGTATACCTTGTACATGTACTTGTAGAAATAAAGATATTATTATTATTATTATTATTATTATTATTTAATGCGAATATAAGAACATAGACGAGATGGAATAGTTATGGAGTGATATTTGTTAGAAGCACACTCATCCGATAGGAATACGGATTGCTTGCCTGCCCTTCCTGCCTGCTTGCCCTGCCTGTCTGTCTGTCTCTGTCTTGTCTGTCTCTGTCTTGTCTGTCTCTGTCTTGTCTGTCTCTGTCTTGTCTGTCTCTGTCTTGTCTGTCTCTGTCTTGTCTGTCTCTGTCTTGTCTGTCTCTGTCTTGTCTGTCTCTGTCTTGTCTGTCTCTGTCTTGTCTGTCTCTGTCTTGTCTGTCTCTGTCTTGTCTGTCTCTGTCTTGTCTGTTCTGTCTTGTCTGTCTCTGTCTTGTCTGTCTCTGTCTTGTCTGTCTCTGTCTTGTCTGTCTCTGTCTTGTCTGTCTCTGTCTTGTCTGTCTCTGTCTTGTCTGTCTCTGTCTTGTCTGTCTCTGTCTTGTCTGTCTCTGTCTTGTCTGTCTCTGTCTTGTCTGTCTCTGTCTTGTCTGTCTCTGTCTTGTCTGTCTCTGTCTTGTCTGTCTTGTCTGTCTCTGTCTTGTCTGTCTCTGTCTTGTCTGTCTCTGTCTCTGTCTTGTCTGTCTCTGTCTTGTCTGTCTCTGTCTTGTCTGTCTCTGTCTTGTCTGTCTCTGTCTTGTCTGTCTGTCTCTGTCTTGTCTGTCTGTCTCTGTCTTGTCTGTCTGTCTCTGTCTTGTCTGTTTTCTGTCTTGTCTGTCTCTGTCTTGTCTGTCTCCTGTCTGTCTCTGTCTTGCTGTCTGTCTGCTGTCTACTTCATCCGTTGTGAATTTCGTCTGTCTCTGCTGTCTGCCTGCTTGTCTGCTCTGTCTCTGTCTGTCTGCTCTGTCTGTCTGTCTTGTCTGTCTCTGTCTTGTCTGTCTTGTCTGTCTCTGTCTTTGTCTCTGTCTTGTCTGTCTCTGTCTTGTCTCTGTCTCTGTCTTGTCTCGTCTCTGTCTTGTCTGTCTCTGTCTTGTCTGTCTCTGTCTTGTCTGTCTCTGTCTTGTCTGTCTCTGTCTTGTCTGTCTCTGTCTTGTCTGTCTGTCACTCTCTCCCTGCCTGCCTCCCCGCTTGACTGTACGGTTCACATCTCACTAGTGTTCCTTCTCTAAGATTCAATTTACAGCGGTCGTAGATCAGGGTTATGTGTAAAATGTTCATAAATCGAGGCATGGGGAAGGGAAAGCAGGGAAAAAGGGCACATTTGTCAAAAATACTTATTTAAGGTATCCAAATATATAGAATTTTTAATTTTGCTTATATGTAAATACCGCGTTGACATGTACGCTCTCTCTCTCTCTCTCTCTCCTCCTCTCTCCTCCCTCTCTCTCTCTCTCTCTCTCTCTCTCTCTCTCTCTCCTCTTCTCTCTCCCTCCCTCCCTTTCCTCTCTCTCTCCTCCCTCCCTCCCTCCCTCCCTTCTCTCTCTCTCTCTCTCTCTCTCCTTTCTCTCCTCTCTCTCTCTCTCTTTCTCCCACACACACACACACAAACACACCCACGGAGAGAGAGGGGAAGAGAGGAGAGAGGGGGGCAAGCAATCGGCCTGGGTTTAAGAAGGCCCTGTCAGCCGTGGAGTAACACTTAAAGGTAACATCTTAGGTAATCTCAAACAGTTGGATAAACGTAAATATTAGTAAGTGGGTAGACCTGCAGTGTTCCATGGCGCAGTGGTGTCATCCACTGGCGGTGGATGACACCACTGGCCAAAGTGATGGATATTCTGAAGTTACCTTAGTTCTGTGGTATGGTGTTGCTTGTTATAATTGCTGCTATCCGGGCACCTGTGTCTCTCAAATCGTTTACGGGAATTACTAGTTTAGCTGTTCTATGTTGTACGTCTGCATACGACATAAAGCAGGAAAAAACTCATGAAATTCAATGAAGCTGAACTAAACGATATGTGCAGACACAGGTGCTTGGAACAGCAGTGACAGCAACAACCAACACTATACCACAGAAGTCAGGCAGCTATAGAATATCCAGAACGTTTACCAAACGATTACCACACATTAACACTGCAAATCTATCCGCCTACTCGTATTTACATTTTTCATCATTTTTAGATTATCCAGGATGGCTATAGATTCATTGGAGAACATACAGAGAAGAATGACTAAAATGATTTACAGTATAAGGAATCTATTGGTAATTCCCCTTATGTATGCTGGGAGTCAGTTGAACAGTCTTGGCCCCTGACACTTATTGTGTTGTCTCTCAACGTGCTAGTGGCACCCCTGCTTTTCGTAGAGAGTAATTTTCGTGTGCAAGTTTGGTACAAATCCCTCTAGGACTTTCCAAGTGTATATAATAATGTATCTCTCCCGCCTGCGTTCTAGGGAGTACAGGTTTAGGAACTTCAAGCGTTCCCAGTAATTGAGGTGGTTTATCGCAGTTATGCGTGCCGTGAAGGTTCTCTGTACATTTTCTAGGTCAGCAATTTCACCTGACTTGAAAGGTGCAGTTAGTGTGCAGCAATATTCCAGCCTAGATGCGACCTGAAAAGTGTCATCATGGGCTTGGCATCCCTGGTTTTGAAGGTTCTCATTATCCATCCTGTCATTTTTCTAGCAGATGCGATTGATACAGTGTTATGGTCCTTGAAGGTGAGATCCTCTGACATGATTACTCCCAGGTCTTTGGCATTAGTTTTTCGCTGTATTGTGTGGTTTGAATTTGTTTTATACTCTGATGAAATTTTATTTTTCCTCTGTCTGTCAGATATAAGAATGAGAAAAGGATGGGAGGAGCGAGTACTGTACCATATGGAACACAGCTTTCCACTGTAGCCGCCTCTGACTTTACTCTGTTTACTATTATTTTTTGTGTTCTGTTTGTTAGGAAGTTATAGATTCATCTACCGACTTTTCCTGTTATTCTTTTATCACGCATTTAGTGTGCTGTTACACCATGATCGCACTTATCGAAGGCTTTCGCAAAGGCTGTGTACTATATCTGCATTTTGTTTGTCTTGTAGAAAATATTTGAGATAGACAAAGAGAGATGGATAAACAAGAGAGAGATAGTGAGTCAAATAAATACAAAGGAAGGCAGGTAAACATGTTCACACGCATTAACAAAACACACACAAAAAAAAAAAAACTTCACAGAAGGCGTCAATGACCTAGCACCCGTTGGGGCTTTCATAGAATGCAACTTCTAATTAGAAATTTGGTATAATGCTAACGAGGTAATTGGTATGGTTCGTTTATATCAACTTGCTTGTTAAGTGATAATATCTCTAGTAATCAAGTATGGTGTTTGACTTTTTCTCCTGGCAAGGCATAAATGAGTAATAAACTACCTATTTTTGCTCTATTTATCAGTAAGTATACGAGTATGTGCGTGTTTATTTACCAAGGTGGTGAATATACCTCCATTCTGATCGACCACTGCCAGTTTCTCTTAGAAGTCTTATCTTTTTAAAAACAAGGTTTTTCCTCTTTTAAACCGGCTCTAGTGTTATGTGAGCAAATCCTTGTCTTTAAATTTTCTACGCAGCATTTTCTTAGAATCGTATAAGTACATTATTATGAACACAGGTACTGAATGGCCTGTGAGACCTGGTCGTAATGGGAATTGGAGCAAACAGACTCAGCAGTAGATTATAATGTATATTTTGCCTTCACCCACTATGTACAATATGTACAGATAGAATAATAAGTGTACACCACGGTGACAGATGGCAAAGCAGAAGCCAGAGAGTGTGCACCATACTCAACCAGCAGGTAGGCAAGTCTGCCAATGCTTCCCGCAAGTGAACCACGTTGCTTCAGCTATGGCGGGCTTGCCTGTGATTGGTTAATGAACCATAGTACTGATTTAACGACTGGTACCCTATCGATCGTTAAACCCTTAGCACCCGGTTCACTGGTTGGGAGGTAGCCTACATGGGAGTGTGACATACGCCGAATAAATTGTAACATACTCTTTGCGTACCACATACATCAAATGACAATACTCGGCAAAAACACACCAGTAGATGAAGTTACAGCACTTAATAAGAATCTGAATGTATATTGATATGTAATGTTTCAAGAATAATGATGTCTGTGTACATCAGGACTGGCACACTGGAACTTTCATTATGAAAATAAAACAGGAGGTTGGAAGATTACTGTATAGTTTTTGCCTAGAACTGACGCCCCTCTTTAGTTTGCTGAACACAGAGTCTCAGGGCTGAAGGACTGATTACCTCATTCCTCCTCATCTTCCACCATTTATCTTTGTACCAGACTGAGGAATCCACTTGTTGGCGAAACGTGTCCGCAGTAAAGATTCCCAAATGTTGCAAGTATCCAATTCTTCTACTGATAGATGAACAGGGGCAATAAGTGTAAGGAAACATGACCAACTTTTCCACCCGTGGCGTGGATCGAACTACTGACTCTCGGTATGTGAGCTGAGGTCGCTACCAACAGAGCCACAGGAAACCAGTATTATTTTCATATCTGAATATCACTTCCTGAGGTCTTTGCCCTTCTAGTTTTGGCAATATTTTCTTGCTAGTATAACTATTTTCCTGCATTAAGAGGCACGTAAGTTCCCCCGTCTTCTAATAACATGTTCATTTTTCGACTATAATCTACAATGTCCATAATTACTATTGCATTTGCGAAAGTAATTATAGACAAGGTAGATTATTGTGGAAAATGATCATATTATTACAAGACAGGGGTATTAACGTGCCCCTTAAGTCATATTAAGCACTCGTTCATTCTCTTCTTTACTTTCCCCGTCTCATCATTTTCATATCCTCTTATCCCTCCATCCCACTCTTGTAATATTTTTTCAAGGTATCTCTTCTACCTCCTCTCGAGTCTAGCTTCTAATAATTTATTGAAGCTTAGGAGCATTAGATCATTCTCTCCTAGACTATGTGCACTCAGGCGTGAGTGCACATGCAAGTGTGTGCATATGAATGCATTTAATCGATTCCCTTCATGGGGTGTCTTGATATTCGTGAAAGACTCTTGACTGAAGGAATTGAAGTTGCCCTTGTCGTTCTCAGATCAAGCTTTATCATCTCTTACTCATTCTCTAGGTGTTGTATGACCTCTATTAGCCTAGCCTTTCCCTTAATCATAATAATAATAATTATTGGATGTATTTCGGTCGCTGTGCTCTCCGAAAAAGGTATCCCTGTTTTATGTATCTCCAGTCCCCTGTGCCTCGATGCACGCTACTGAAGTAGTGCAGAGTGCGGCATAAGTTGATAACACTGTTGAACATTAGCGTGAAGATTTGAAGGAAATCAGAAGAGGCATTCACAAGTCATTAAATGAAAACTAATACGTATCCAAATTTCTTCAATAAAAATGGTAAATTAGGACATTACACAGCCCAAATCTAATTCATCCTTACAGAGAGAGAGCAAATACCCTAAATACACAAGCACGTTAAGTTTAAAGCCGCTCAGAAGCTGTATTATTATGTTTTCAGCATGGAAGAGTTAATGGTAATCAGATGTGACACTTAGAAATTATTCCATGAAAACAATATTTTAATTTTTTCAGTTTCTTCCAAAAAAAAAAGGAAAATTGGGACCAACACAGGCTAAAATCAATCCAAATTTTTCTTTACTTAAGACTGACCAGCTTTTATATAAGTGCAGTAAGTAAATAGATTTTATGTAAGCTTAGTGCACATAAAAGAACATATGTTGATTTAATCTAGGATAACCAAATAAATACTTATGATCAGAAAAGACATTCTCCAATTATTTCACAGAAACCAATTGATTAATTAATAAGATTGGCACATTAATAAGGTTGGTACATTAATAAGATTGGCACATTAATAAGATTGGCACATTACTTACACAAGTTAACATCAAGACATTGCTTCCTTTGATCATATGATGCATTTGCCAGTTATTGCACAGAATCCAACAGAATTTGTACCTACTCAGCCTGAACCCATGCAACGCTTCATCCGTTTCAAACGATGCGTTACCCATTGTTAATTGATGCGTGTCAGTTATATTTTAATGAGAGAAAAGCGCTAAGCCGGTAGGGGTCATGTATCGCCTGTAGAATGGGAGGCATTCATATTCAATCCAAGGAAAGATAAGTCGTTTTTCTTGGATGAAGAGGCCCTCGCCAGCATTAAAAGTGGCAAAATGGCATCAACACACTCCATTAAATATACCAATATTTAGCGTAGGACACAAGAGAAAATTTAAATCCGATTAGAGGAACCTTTATCAATTTAAAACACGGCAACCATATTTGTAATGACCTTTGTAGTATTGTGCGTAGGGAACCCATGCATGCAAATAGACCCATGAATCTTGTCCAGGGCACACTTCACTAACGCTTAAAATTTGAAGCCTATCGAATAAGGCGTTTTCGAAAGATAAAAGAAAATTTGTGAGGTAAAATTAAAATATATGTTGAGAATGTTCCTCAAATAGAAAAGTCTCTCCTCGTTAAATAAAAAAAAATTAAAACGCGATTTTTAATTTCTTTCCGTTTTCTTTTCTCGTTAACATTCTATTTAAGATTCTCTACGATCCCGTAAAAACAATTATTTGGATCAGTTTTGCAAAAACTGGAAAAAATGTCAAATCGGCACCCAGGCAACCAAAAATCAGTATAAAAATACTTCCAGTTAAGAAACATCATCATTTAGGTTTTGAAACCGGTCAAAAGAGGCATTCTCCAGTCATCCCATGGAAAACAATTTACTTAATAAAACTAGCAAATTGAAATTTGCACAGCTTAAACTGACAAGCTTTGTTTTAACACACAGCAGTGGTCAACATTTTAAGGTGATCAGAAACGTCATTCTTTAGTCATTGATCTCATTCTAACGATTCCAAGTTTTTTATAAATTCCAGTAAAATTCCAAATTTGTTCCCACTCAGACTCAACTTATGAGGCATCATCCTTACAGAATTCATCATCAATTTTTTTTGAAGTCAGAGGGAAGAAGCAATCTTTAATTGATGAATAAATATGAATATCACAATAAATTTAATAAAATTAGAAAATAGGAACTTACGCCACACAGGAGCACGCGAGCCTTCTGTTCAGGAAAAAACACCTGTGGTAAAAATTTAAAGCCGAGCAGAGGTGTCCCGTAGTTCGATCCCTAGTGCAGTCAGCTCACACACTGAGGTCCTGGGATTGATCCCCAGGTTCAGCTGGAAAACATTAGAACGTGTTTACTTAAGTTTCCTGCTGTCCTTGTTCACCCATCAGTAAAATGGGTACCTGGGTGTTAGTCGACTGGTGTGAGTCGCATCCTGGGACAAAATTGACCTAATTTGCCTGGAATGCTCTGTATAACAAGCGGTTTTTTATAAGCCTGTACATATCTTGCACATGTACCGGTAGAAATAAAGATTATTATTATTATTATTATTAAGTCATTCCCATGTTGTGGATTCCAACGATTCCAAGTTTTAATTATTATTTTACTACATCAGCAAGTTTGACTGCACGCAAATATAACATAATGAGTACTATCCTGGCCCTAAGATGCATCAGCCATTAATCGCCTTAACTTGATTTAACTCGATTAAAAATGTCACACTATTTTATATTTAAAATGGTCAAACCTACTCTGACACATTTCAGTTTCATTCTCCGCCGTCGTCGAATTTTTAGGCACTTTTTTTTGGAACGTTTGAAGTTAGGTCTCTGAGGTTTTTTTAAGTTATCCGAGCCATTCTAGGATGCTGGGAATGGGTTCAACATTCCAGGATGCTGGAAATGGGTTCAACATTCCAGGATGCTGGGAATGGGTTCAACATTCCAGGATGCTGGGAATGGGTTCAACATTCCAGGATGCTGGGAATGGGTTCAACATTCCAGGATGCTGGGAATGGGTTCAACATTCCAGGATGCTAGGAATGTGTTCAACATTCCAGGATGCTGGGAATGGGTTCAACAACTTTGATCATGAGACATATGAAGATGCTAATTGTTCCAAGAATTTGGTCCTGAAAAAATTTAATTTGGCTGAAAATTTAAAACCGATTGGTTGAGACGTTTTTGAGTTATGAGCAAAAATCGAAAAGTTGCGGGAAGAAAAAAATATTTACCCATCTTGTGGGGTGAATAATAATAATAATAATAATAATAATAATAATAATAATAATAATAATACAAATAATAAACTTACAAACTTTAAAAAGAATGTAAGACAAACTGGTTGTTAATTGCTCCGCGCCGCCCGTTAAAACAGTACCTTTCCGTTATTGGATTAATCCCGTTATCCCTTCAATAACTGTCAAAGTCCGTGAGCGTGACCTTCCTCAGTCACTTCAATATCACAGTTTGATAACTGGACTTTTCTGGGGGTTGAACCGGTGGCCCAAGTTTCATTATTGGATTGTGATGTGGACTGGCGGCGGCGGCGGCGGCGGCGGTGGCGATGATGGTGATGGAGGGTGGAGGAGTAGTAGTAGTGTAGGAACATTAATGTGGATAATATTAGCGGTGCTTGGCGGCGGCGGCGGCGGCAGCAATAATAATAATAATAATAATAATAATAATTAAAAACGCACCCAAATTCTCTCTCTCTCGATCTCTCGCTCTCTCCTATCCCGCAGAGCCTCTACACTATATATTGTAGACCTATGTATAGAGCCGAAACATTTACTAATCCAATGCTAGATAATATTTAATTCGTGTGTTCATTTTCCAAGTTCATTGTGGCCAATAAGGGAGAGACTTGTCTGTGATGGGTCGAATCATAGTTCCTGGGCCTGATCAACCTTTAGTCATCAAGCTTAATTAGTTCCTAGACTCATCGAAGCCTATCATATCTTCTCTTGAAACTGGATATTGAATTTGCCTTCACCTTATCCATATCCAGGTCATTCCACTTCAATACTACCCTTAACGTGAGGTACTCCTAACATCCCTGTGACTCACATGCATAAGCCTCGTGTGTACCACTTGAGTAGCCATATTGTGGAGACATATCGCCAACCAGTAGGTTTATCACTTCACAAATAACCCGCACATAAGAAAGAGGAGCATACGACGACGTTTCGGTCCGACTTAATTCATTTCCAAAGTCACGCTAACATATTTCCGAGGTTTATCGCTTCATTTTTTATTATAATAATTAACATATTTCCTAAGATGTGCACCCTCATATGATAACCCTATACTGCATAAATACGACAGTATCCTGAGGCATATTTTAACAAAAGTACTCAACACTTAGTCTAGAGGATGGGTAGTGTGCCCAAGCTGTACTTCCAGTCAGTCAGAATAGGAGGTATTGGTGTCCGCAAGGCATCACAGATTACATTACCTGCTTGCCTGTCCTCAGGCGTGGCATCCAGTGAACTTGTGGCACCGATTCTCCATGAACACATTAGGGACAATGTTGGAGTTCATAACCAAAAGTTTATTGACAGAGCCAGGCTCTGGGATAATCTAACGGGCTCTGAAGCCAGACCTACTCCTTCCCTCAACAACTGGGGGGAGCTGGTCTGGTTTCAGACTGGGATGGCCCGGTAGTGGAGAACATAGCCTCAACAATGCTTCGGAGTGTGTCGTGGAAGGATAGAGCCCGCCTTCAACCAGTGAGAGCTCCTCGTGCAGGAGATTTCCTGTTGGCTGTCTCCAACTCCTCCCTTGGCACACGTCTCGACCCACAGACCATCCGTATTCGTGTTGCCCTTCCCGAACATAGGTGTATTTGCAGGACTGAATCGGCAGACCGATTCGGGTACCATGGTCTTGTTTACCGTAGATCCGAGGGAAAGACTGAAAGGCATGAAGAGGTTATTAACCTCATCAAGAAGATCCTCACAACATCAGGATGCCCAGCAATAAGTAAGTCACCCCAACTATGCAGATCTGATGGCAACCTAAAGCGTCCAGATGGTATCACCCTTCAATCCTGGATAGAGGGCAAATGGGTGGTGTGGGGCTACACATGTGTATCCACACTGGCTGATAGATATCTCCAATACACCAGGGAAGAAGGAGGGGCAGCTGCCAGCTTCAGGGAGTCCCAAAACTAGAATATACACTGAACTTGCCCATCATTATATGTTCTCATTGGCTCAGAGACCCTTGGCCCATGGGAAAAGGGCGCATCTAAGTTCCTTAAGGAGTTAGGCAAAAGACTCATCAGGGTAACTAGGGATCCCAGGGCGACTAGTTTTCTTTTCCAGAGACTCAGCGCTACAGTTCAGAGGGTAATGCCTGCTGTATTCTGCGCCCCAGCTCTGAGGAGCTGGACGTCATTTTAGCATTGTAATCTTTGACAAACACGTAGCAATATGAACTCTATATGCTATCTTTGTACCATCAGTTTATCTTTTAAGCCTTGTTTACCATATGTAATAAAATATACCTGTTGGTAAAAAAAAAATAGGGTGGTATTGTGAGAGGAATATTCAAATGGCTTTAGGAAGAAATCCAAATATTTTTCCTTGAAGCTTTTTCATCCACTTTTCCGAGGTTATGGGTCCTACAATTTTCACAAGAGGCGAACCCCATCCTAGATATATATAAAAATAATAATAATTTATGTGTGTGTGTGATCTTGAGGGTAAGGGAACCTCTTCCTTTTTGGGGTAAGGAAGGGGAAAGGGTTAGGGAGAGGGTGAGAGAGAAGTGTTTAAGATGAATGTAAAGGGACTGGAATACTCCGCTGGTACTCCCTACACAGCCTTCCTGAAACTGCGGCTTAAACAACAAGTTTCAATTACTTTAACTTCCACGACTTGATAATTGCTGTGGGCAGGTGTGTGTGTGTGTGTGTGTGTGTGTGTGTGTCTGTCTGTCTGTCTGTCTGTCTGTCTGCGTGTATTGACGTATGTGAATGTGTGCGTGCGTTCGCGTGCGCTTGTACGTGTATGGTACGTCCTGAATTAAACTCGCCTATTTAAAGGTTGCAAAGATCGATTTTCAGCTCCTGCCTCTTACCTTGCCACTTGCTAGGTTTCATCCCTCCTAGCCTCCTGTGATCTATCATATCCATTCCTACAACAACTTTGTGAAGTCTGCCTCCATTACCTTGTCCAGGTCATTCCACTTACTGATCCTCCTAAGGCTGAAGAAACACTTCCTGACATGCCTGGATCTCGTGTGTGTCATTAACTTCCAACTGTGTCCGCATGCACCTGTTTCCCATCTTTCGAACGGTTAGTTCCTTGTTGCCATACCAAGTTATACGGGTATTTTGTATATCGTTAACATGTTTCCTGTGTGTGTGTGTGTGTGTGTTACCTGTTGTCAAAGGCACTTGTAGACACTTGACCTGTTTAGTGTGTGGATGTGGGTGGGTGAGTGTGTGGATGTGGGTGGGTGAGTGTGTGGATGTGGTTGGGTGAGTTATGTGCGCGCGCGCGTACTCGCTTGTTCGTACTCACTGTAGTGTCCTCATTTTTCGTAAGTTAAATTCTCATTTTGCTTACCCCATGTCTCTCACAATGTTGACCAAGTGGCCACAAGAAAAGTTTCACAAAATATCATAGCCTCCGTGTCTAGTGCTACTAATTCATCCGCAAGTACTGCTTCTACTTGTTAGATCTCTTGACTACAAGGTTATTTTCCATTTCATCAGCTGGTGTAGAGTTTACACGGGTATTTAATTATAGATTTAGCTAATAGCGAATTTAAAGCGATTTGTCGTTATAGCAAAATATTCTCTAGACTGATACATTCGAAAATGGAAGCCAAAGTAAGGTTAATTCTAAAGATGATATAAATGAAAATGACTATTTGCCAACGGATTTTTTCCTAATCACTTGCTTCAGTTTAAAATTATATTTTAGTCTTTACGATTAATCCTGCAGCTGTTCCAGGCTCAAAGCATTCCACTCGTCCCCCGTGTCATCCATGTCTTTAAATACAGATTGATATTGGAAAGCTTGCCCTGAAATGTTTTCATTGCACTGAGAAATTGCCATGCCTAATTGCAATTGCTTTAGAGTGAGCACGATTTCCATGTTGTCAGGAAGAGAGGACTGTACTTCATTACTCAGATCAACAATAAATGTCTTATAGTGCTTTTGACGAATGTTATTTGACATAAGTTTAGTGGATAGTTCAAATGTGCAATGTTAAAATCATAACCAAATTGAATAGTACAAAGTAGTGTCAAATAATCGGCACATATAAAGCAGGGAAGATGCTCCTTGAACACTTGGCTAGATCACCAGGCTCTTCAACCATCTGTCAGAGATTACGATACATACCGGGCTAGATCACCAGGCTCATCAACCATCTGTCAGATATTACGATACATACCGGGCTAGATCACCAGGCTCTTCAACCATCTGTCAGAGATTACGATACATACCAAGCTAGATCACCAGGCTCATCAACCATCTGTCAGAGATTACGATACATACCGGGCTAGATCACCAGGCTCTTCAACCATCTGTCAGAGATTATGATACATACCGGGCTAGATCACAAGGCTCTTCAACCATCTGTCAGAGATTATGATACATACCGGGCTAGATCACAAGGCTCTTCAACCATCTGTCAGAGATTATGATACATACCGGGCTAGATCACCAGGCTCTTCAACCATCTGTCAGAGATTATGATACATACCGGGCTAGATCACCAGGCTCTTCAACCATCTGTCAGATATTATGATACATACCGGGCTAGATCACCAGGCTCATGAACCATCTGTCAGAGATTATGATACATACCGGGCTTGATCACCAGGCTCTTCAACCATCTGTCAGATATTATGATACATACCGGGCTAGATCACCAGGCTCATGAACCATCTGTCAGAGATTATGATACATACCGGGCTTGATCACCAGGCTCTTGAACCATCTGTCAGAGATTACGATACATACCGGGCTTGATCACCAGGCTCATCAACCATCTGTCAGATATTACGATACATACCGAGCAGATCTGTAGCAAATTTTGTAATGTCAATATTCTCGACCTTGATAACTTCAATATGACTATCTCCTCTAACACTTTTCTGGAAAAAAGCAAATACAGTTGGTTTTGAGTGTCTGTGTAAACATCACATAAGAGTTTAGCAATATGGCAACATTCACTTGATACAACCATCTCAAAGTGAAGCTGCAAAACTTCCCACTGATCAAGATTTATATTTATGATTTTCAAATGAGCTAACTATCAAGTTTCTTATATACCGCTTTGAAGAAAAGGACACACATGCAACTAATGGACATTTTATTTAACATATTGTCGTAATTCTACCAATATCAATACGCTTTGAAGAACTTGGTAAAGATCCTGGTAAGAATTTGCTCTCTTAAGACTGTTCAACTGTTCCCTAACAATGAATATTCGCATTATAGATGATAATTGCAGTGAATGACAGACGCATGCAATGTACATGCCATTATGTTAGTGTTATCACTCTACAACCCGTTTACAAGAGAGTGGTTGCAAACTATCCTTAGAGTTCACTCCATCAGGTCTTATTTCAATCAAGTTTTTAATTTTTTTTTAATCATCCATGTGTAAAGAATTTCCAACGAGACCATTGCTTCATTACTACTTTCATCCATTTTTAAGAATAGTAAGGAGCAGTGTCTTTGTATTCGAGCACTTTTTGTTCTAAGCATTTTAAACTTTTAGACAACCTTGAATTTTGTTATAGAACTGCGGCAGTACTTTAAGCGATCCACTGCCATTTAAAGTTTAGCTACTTGTGTTAGGTCTTGTATTATGGAGATCATTGAATCTATAGCAGAAGTCTGTTTTTTTTATTACAGGCAGCGCTCATGGTTCTGTCCATCATAGTAACTATGTAAGGATTTCACACGATTTTGCATGGTAGTTAAAATTTTTATATGCTTTGGTGCTGTCCCTAGTACATACTGTAACTATTCGGCGATGGAGTAAAGACAAAACTAACCAGTTAGTCTGACTTTGTCTAAATATATACCAGGATGCTATTTCCATGGACCTCGCCTTCGTAATTTAGTTTCACGTTTTACCTATGAGTTTTCTGATCAGGGTGACGTTCATTACATCATATACTAAGCATAATATATTTTGCATGTTATCGCTATTGTAGTATATTATTATACGAGGACCCATTATTAATCAAGTTTTGTTTACATATCTTTGATCCTGATTCCATTCTCCCAATCTGCACAGTATTTCTGGCAGTAATCCATTGCTGTTTCTGTTCTCACTATGAAAATACTTCTAGAAAAGGAATCAAATTTACTTGGAATGGGAGTGACGCTGGCCAAGTACTGGACAAACAACAAGTGGGTGGCTGCAGCTGAGCCACTTCAGATTGTACGCTTGACAGGACAATAACGTGAGCAGGAAAAAAATAAATCTGCTTTATAAGCTTTGTTTCTCTGCTAGTTATTTTCACTTTTACTTAAAAAAAAACTTATGATTAAGATATACTAAATATCTAGCAGTGAGCAGCCAAGGTAACAGAGTGCATGGTTTTCATAGTTCAAAAAAAATCGAGTAATACACACTAGAAATAATATTGGCTCAGACCCCACCATAAATTTGCTGTCCAGTTTTGGTCCTTGAAATACATACACGACAAGGATGTAAGAATGTGTCCAGGGAAGGACGACAAAGCGCATACCTTCTCTAAGATACAAACCCTATGAAGAAAGTCCCAATGGGACTCGTGATTCATGGAATTAGACCTGCCCTCTCCTTCCCTAGAGCGACCCTGAATGCCGCCCGTTCCACCTACACGGTAAGCCCATGAATATTATGTTCCTGGCAATAACCTAGGCCATTGAGGTGAATAACACTGATTACCACAGTGATAGGCCTGTATACCGGCCCTAATAATGGAGTTAAAAAGCTTTAACATGAAGGTGAACATGCAAATTTAACAAGAATTCAGTGGATTAAGGAAGGTTAACTAGTAAACTAATGTTTAAAAAAATATATATATATATATATATATATATATATATATATATATATATATATATATATATATATATATATATATATATATTTATTTATTCTGTGACTAAGCAATGGGGGTTACATATATATCTATAATCGAGCCTATATAGGAAAGACACTAATGCACCGCTGAATATTAACTGAACCACTAAACAGGATTCTACCATGATAGGCCAAAAATACCGTTCTTGGTGTAACTAGGTATATCCTGTGCAGTTATGCCTAAAAACTAAATAAGTCCAGTAAATTATTGGAACAAAAGAATTTTAAATCACTAATACCCTCTCTACCTCGCCAAAAGAGATAGATGTATGTAATGCAACACCAGACCAACCCTAACAGGCGGAACAGCGAGGACAGTCAACAGAGAGAGAGCAGCAAACAATCTATCGAGAACAATTTCATGCGTCCACGGAATTGCCTATTAAGGAGAGAGTCTCCAAAAGCTTCTCCGGAAGCTGGGAATGATGAACTTCCGAACATCAACATCGTTCAGTTAATAAGACAAGTCAGAGATAAGAAAAGGTCTGAAAAATTGCGATGGGAATTAACAGGATTGACAGAGAAGAAAGCCAGGCCATTGAGTATCAGGTGACCCTGGAAAGTATGCTGATAGTTGCAACTTGAGGCCCATTGACCTAGTAACACCTGGGGATTTCTTGATGAGAGCACCAACAAGGTGAGAACTGTCGGGTACACACCACACGCATAATGTAACATTTGATTAATATCTAATATTGCCCCATATATCACAAACATCATCTTTCTTATTACTGCAGCTAATAATAATATATATAATGTCGTGTCGAATAGGTAAAATTGGTCAGTTAGCAAGAACTCATTTAAAATTAAGTCCTTTCTAAAATTTTATCTTATACTTTTAAAGATATATTTTTTTCATTTATGTTAATATAAAAATTAATGATTTTGTACCAAAAGAACCTTAGAAAACTTACCTAACCTTATTATAACGAGCGCAATTTAATTTAGCATAACCCAACTAAATATATTTTAGATAAGTTTACAGTAATTTAATAATAAACTAACACAATGAAAAATATTTTTTTCTTTAGGTTCAGAATGATTTTTGCAAAATTATTGCATACACAAATTTTCGCTTGCCTTATTCGGCAAGAAGAGCGTTGCTATTGAAGCCAAAATAGCAAGTTTTACCTATTCGGCACGACATATATATATATATTTCCTCTTATATTCCACTCTGCCTCCATTTACACTCCGGTGTTTAAGAGATCAGGTTCTTAACTTTTGACCCTCTGCTCAACTTCATCAGGTCAGTAGTTGAGGTTTGGTGGGTTTGAACAGTGAGCAATATTCAGTAAAAGTCACAGTACTGTGCAGGAACATATAACATGAAACCCACACTAAGGGAGAAAACTTCAGACGATTACAACTACTACGAATGCTGTTATTTATACTACTAGTACTTTCCTTTCCCTCCTTCCTACCTACTTCCCTCCTGCTGTAAGTATGTATTCATAGCTAAATTTATTGCTTTGGATCTTCTAATCAGTTTATTTGCAATTCAGTAATTCTATATATCCATTGTTTTAAAATAGTGTCTTGGCCAATTTTTTAGCTTTATTCGTTTTAGCTTTTGTTTTTGTTCCATTCAAAACAGTTACAAGGTTTCCTTTCTTTTCCCTCAGGTAAAGTGCTCCTCTCGTGCTGCTCGTACCTCATTGTACAACGTGGGACCTGACAACCAACACTTCATGGAGTATGTTTCTCTCTCTCTCTCTTTTACACAGGCTTTGACTCTCTCTCTATCTTTAATAATTGTTTTTGTTAATATATTCCTGTTATTGGCTCCCGGGACCATCGGTCCAGCGGCCAGGTCTCAGACCCTGCATCTTCAAAAATAATAAAAAGGTCCCATATCGTGACTGAAACACAACCCGCACGTAGGAGACTGAAACTTAATGACAGCCTTTCAGTCTGACTTCGACCATTAATTATTCACACAATTAATCGTCCAAGTAGGACCGAAACGTCATCAGTTTGTCTCCTGCGTTAAGGTTATTTGTGCACCATACATCTTTATCGGGGAAAGGGTAAAAATTTTGTTTTATCATATGGAGGAATGGGAATTGAGGAAGAAGCAAAGAGAGATCAGAAAATATTATTTAATACATTAATAGGTTCATTCATAACGATTTAATTTATGCAGAAGGTTTCCTAACTTACAAGTGCCTTAAGGTGCACATATTTGCGTTTATAAACGTGGAATCTGAGGAACCATCCTTTGTGCTATATTTTTTTTTTTACAAACAACTTTTGCTTATAAGATGAAAATCTGTAAATCAACTCGTCTGTAAGTTTTGTACCTCCTGTGTTATTGTTTATAGTTGCTTTGTCTTTGTTGAATTACCGACAATATGTTAGGTAAAAGGGCACAGGTGCAACTATTGCGACACTTTATTGTGGCAACGTTTCGCTCTCCAGGAGCTTTGTCAAGCCTAACGGAGAGCGAAACCTTGCCACAATAAAATGTCGCAATAGTAGCACCTGTGTCCTTTTACTTGCTTTGAAGCTGTTGAAATAGAAAGAATGGGGAGGGGAAGGTGGGGGATGGGGACGAAGAAATGTGCTGGCGTGTCCATGTGTGTCAGAGAGTTATATCAGCAGATTATAGTTTCATGTTGGTTTGGTTCTGACGCGAGATCAGACACACTACCGACAAAACTGTGATATCAAATACTGTCAGTAACCTGGAGGAGTTTCGGAGCGCCTTCAATATCAGTGTTGATAGTTTCCTCTTGGACTTCATGGATATGAAGCAACAGGAGGAAATCTCATTATCATCTCCGGTCAGAGAGTCGACTTTGACTCCGTCCTGTAAAACCAACCCATCCTCTTAAGCCAACGTTGTTTGTGTGTCTATTATGCAGAAGTGACTTATCGATGTACTATGTTTTGACAATCGAATAAAAAATAGGGTGCTTGGAAAAGACCATAGACTTCAGAACCAAAGTTCTTAAATCAGTCGAGTCTTAGGAGTGAATAAAACACACCGGTTTTTTAACCCCAAGAGAGCTGTGTATATACTTCGAGAAAAGTATTTTATTCTTTGTATATGCACTGAGAATTTACTGCATTTTCTATTTTGGGATTAAAGAATTCTTGACATATGGTTCATAGTGAAATGCAGTCTCAGTCACCCTCGAGTAAATTTTACAAACTAACTGACCTAAGTAATAGTGTGGAAGCTTGCACAGTGTTGAGTTTGTACTATGTAAATATCATATAGAATGTGTTAGCGGCACTGCAGATCTATAGAATTTTGTTAGATAAATAAATATACATAGGACGAGTCGCCGGCTGCCTCTGTGTCTGCCGTCTCCATGGGGTCCTGTCAGCTTTAGTGTCTGCCGTCCTCTGTAGTTGTGCCTTCAAACTGCCCTGTCTACCTTCATGTCTGCCGCATCCGTGACCACTGTACCTTCATGGAATCCTGTCTGCCATCATGACTGCCGTGGCTGTGACGGTTCTCTCTCCCAGAAGTTCTATCTCCTCGGGGTCTTCCCCGCCTTACCTCGTCTCAGACACAGGACCGAGGAAACCTTTCACAAACCTGGATAATCTTGACACTTCCTCCTTCATACGTCTGAAAGCCAGTTCCCTCCAGTCAGTCAGCTCCCACCATCCAGCCACCCAGCAGATTTTCACCAGCCGCCATTCC
The DNA here is from genome assembly GCA_009830355.1 of Cherax destructor. NCBI lineage: Eukaryota > Metazoa > Arthropoda > Malacostraca > Decapoda > Parastacidae > Cherax > Cherax destructor. The sequence goes on from WNWK01001964.1 coordinate 59,038, forward strand.
ACCAGCCATCTATCACTTCAGCCAGTCCAACTCCACCAGTCCAGAACCCTCAGTTACAGCATCTTTCACCAGCCATCTATCACATTGCAGCCAGTCAGCCAACTACCACCAGTCATCCAGCCAACCACTCAGTTACCCCCAGCCATCTTTCACCAGCCATCTATCACATTGCAGCCAGTCAGCCAACAACCACCAGTCACCCAGCTGCCATCAGCTACCAGCCAGTCAGCTGTCATGCTCCACTGGCTCCTCTGTTCGTGCAAAGGAAATTCTTTCTGGATAATCTTCAGTATTATGACTTCATCTTTAAACTTGGTGAATGCTCTCTCTCTCTCTATCTCTCTCTCTCTCTCTCTCTCTCTCTCTCTCTCTCTCTCTCTCTCTTTTCTCTCTCTTCTTCGTCTCCCTTTTGTCTCTCTCTTTCTGTCTGTCTCTTTTCTTCTTCTCTCTCTTCTCTTCTGTCTCTGCTCTCTTTCTCTCTGTCTGTCTCTCTTTCTCTTCTGTCTCTCTCTTTCTCTTCTGTCTCTGTCTCTCTTTCTCTTCTTTCTCTTTTTCTCTTCTGTCTGTCTCTCTTTCTCTTCTGTCTCTCTTTCTCTTCTGTCTCTCTCTCTTCTGTCTGTCTCTCTTTCTCTTCTGTCTGTCTCTCTTTCTCTTCTGTCTGTCTCTCTTTCTCTTCTGTCTGTCTCTCTTTCTCTTCTGTCTGTCTCTCTTTCTCTTCTGTCTGTCTGTCTGTCTCCTGTCTCTTCTGTCTGTCTCATTCTCTTCTGTCTCTTCTGTCTGTCTCCCTCTCTTCTGTCTCTTCTGTCTGTCTCCCTCTCTCTTCTCCCCCTTCCCCTCCCACTCCTCCCCTCCCTCTCTTCCCCCACGCAGTATTAATGCAAAAAAGGAAACTCATAGTACAGATAAAATTAATTAACCAGAAACAGCTCGTAAAGTCGAGGAAATAATAAAAAAATGGAAAAGTTTTTTTATCAGTTGTTTTGTCTCTTTCATTGTGTGTGTGTGTGTGTGTGTTTCATACCTTGTCTTTACCCTTCAAGTTAGGCGCCTAGATGCTGCAGAGGGGCTCTTGATCCAAGGAATTGGACCTGTCAAGAAATTAGAGAAAGTGTAAATGTTTGCAACAAGACTAGTCCCAAGCTAAGGAGAATGTCCTACGAAGAAAGTTTAAGAGAAATCGACCTGACGACACTGGAGGACAGGAGGGTTAGGGGAGACATGATAACCACATAAAATACTTCGAGAAATTGAAAAGGTGGGCAGAGACAGGATGTTCCAGAGATGGGACACAGAAACAAGGGGACACAATTGGAAGTTGAAGACTCAGATGAGTCAAAGGGATGTTAGGAAGTATTTCTTCAGTCATAGAGTTGTCAGGAAGTGGAATAGTCTGGCAAGTGATGTAGTGGAGTCCTCTTTTGATTCGCCTATATATGCCTCTCTTTTGACCAATGAGATGTTTTAATCTATCGTTTATCTACTTAGGATAATTTTTATTTGATCTGATTTCCCTATTTTTAACATAAGTTGTCTGAGCAGCTAGAACTATTCTCTGGAAAACGTCATATCGGCAACCATCACCACCTACCTGACCCATAGTCAGATCATTCTAGTTCAGCCCACCCAGGTAACTTCTCAGTCCTATGAAATCAGCCAAGCGGAAGTCAGGGACAGAGACTTGATTGCCATTATTAGGGTAATTCCATGATATATTAAAGCTGAGTGATTATCATTCACTCCATCACTGTCTTGCCAGAGGCGTGCCTACACTACAGTTATAAAACTGCAACTTATCGACACTCTTCCTTCAGAGTGCAGGCACTGTACTCACCACCTCCAGGACTCAAGTCCGGCTAACCGGTTTCCCTAAATCCCTTCATAAATGTTACCTTGATCACACACCAACATCATGTCAAGTCATAAAAATCATTTGTCTCCACTCGCTCCTATCTAACATGCTCGCGCATGCTTGCTAGAAGTCCTAGCCTCTCTCACAGAAAACCTTTACCCCCTCTCCCTACAACCTTCCCTAGGCCGACCTCTACCCTGCCTTCCTTCCACTATAGATTTATACCCTCTCCAAGTCATTCTATTTTGTTCTATCCTCTCTAAATGTCCAAACCACCTCAACAAGCTCCCCTCAGCCCTCTGGATAATACTTTTGTAACCTCCTCGTAATTTCCAAACTTGGGATTCTCTTCATTATATTCACACCGCACATTGCCCTCAGACACGGTATCTCCAACTCTTCTGACTGATGTAGCTTAACACAGGATGACGATGAGGATTTTTCTGAATGCCTTTTCGGAAGAAAAGAATTGATGGAATCTAAAACGAAACACAACGAGCAGTTGGATATTTTTCTTCATTCAGCGCCCTCTCGCAACGTGATAAATTCATGCTTTCAAGGGCTAGAATTCAAAAAGACGTTCATTGCCTCAAACACTCCATTTTCATCCATCGCTGCCGTGAGAAGAGTTTCTCGGTTGGGAAACGCATCTTGCCTCCTACACGAAGTTATCTGGCTGGTAAAAAAAAAAAAAAAAATCGAAAAACTCTTCTTCCTCAAAGTGAACAAGGAATTCTTAAACGTTTTAGATTGAGAGGAAACGTGAACATTGTGATGATTTAAATACTTTATGGATATGAAAGACTCATAGCCGAAAGCTGAGGTTCAAAATATGTTTCATTGTAGTTTTTTTTGGGGGGAGGGGGGCCTAACAGTGTTAGTGCATACGTGGTATGTTATGAGTTCTAAGTGGTATAATTTTTTTTATTCTAGGTGGTATGATATTTTTCATTCTAGGTGGTATGATATTTTTCATTCTAGGTGGTATGATATTTTTCTCTCTCTCACTCTAGGCCTCTAGTGTGAATTTTGATTCAAGGCAAATTAACCAACATGTAAACAAAATACATGTACTCCCAGGTGTCCGACAGTACAGTACATGTACTCCCAGGTGTCCGACAGTACAGTACATGTACTCCCAGGTGTCCGACAGTACAGTACATGTACTCCCAGGTGTCCGACAGTACAGTACATGTACTCCCAGGTGTCCGACAGTACAGTACATGTACTCCCAGGTGTCCGACAGTACAGTACATGTACTCCCAGGTGTCCGACAGTACAGTACATGTACTCCCAGGTGTCCGACAGAACAGTACATGTACTCTCAGGTGTCCGCCAGAACAGTACATGTACTCCTAGGTGTCCGACAGAACAGTACATGTACTCCCAGGTGTCCGACAGGACAGTACATGTACTCCTAGGTGTCCGACAGAACAGTACATGTACTCCCAGGTTTTCGACAGGACAGGACAGTACATGTACCCCCAAGTGTCCGACAGGACAGTACATGTACTCCCAGGTGTCCGACAGAACAGTACATGTACTCCTAGGTGTCCGACAGAACAGTACATGTACTCTCAGGTGTCCGCCAGAACAGTACATGTACTCCTAGGT
>WNWK01001964.1:67500-87500 GCA_009830355.1 Cherax destructor
CTGAAGTCTCCCAGCTCAGGTTGACGCTACTGAAGTCTCCCAACTCAGGATGACACTACTGAAGTCTCCCAACTCAGGATGACACTACTGAAGTCTCCCAGCTTAGGATGACATTACTGAAGTCTCCCAGCTCAGGATGACATTACTGAAGTCTCCAGCTCAGTATGACACTACTGAAGTCTCCCAGCTCAGGATGACACTACTGAAGTCTCCCAGCTCAGGATGACATTACTGAAGTCTCCCAGCTCAGGATAACATACTGAAGTCTCCCAGTCAGGATGACATTACTGAAGTCTCCCAGCTCAGGATGACATTACTGAAGTCTCCCAGCTCAGGATGACACTACTGAAGTCTCCCAGCTCAGGATGACATTACTGAAGTCTCCCAGCTCAGGATGACACTACTGAAGTCTCCCAGCTCAGGATGACATTACTGAAGTCTCCCAGCTCAGGATGACATTACTGAAGGCTCCCAGCTCAGGATAACACTACTGAAGTCTCCCAGCTCAGGGTAACACTACTGAAGTCTCCCAGCTCAGGATAACACTACTGAAGTCTTCCCGCTGAGGATGACACTACTGAAGTCTCCCAGCTCAGAATGACATTACTGAAGTCTCCCAGCTCAGGATGACATTACTGAAGTCTCCCAGCTCAGGATAACACTACTGAAGTCTCCCAGCTCAGGATAACACTACTGAAGTCTTCCCGCTGAGGATGACACTACTGAAGTCTCCCAGCTCAGGATGACATTACTGAAGTCTCCCAGCTCAGGATGACATTACTGAAGTCTCCCAGCTCAGAATGACACTACTGAAGTCTCCCAGCTCAGGATGACATTACTGAAGTCTCCCAGCTCAGGATGACATTACTGAAGTCTCCCAGCTCAGAATGACATTACTGAAGTCTCCCAGCTCAGAATGACATTACTGAAGTCTCCCAGCTCAGGATGACATTACTGAAGTCTCCCAGTTCAGGATAACATTACTGAAGTCTTCCAGCTCAGGATAACATTACTGAAGTCTCACAGCTCAGGATAACATTACTGAAGTCTCACAGCTCAGGATGACATTACTGAAGTCTCACAGCTCAGGATGACATTACTGAAGTCTTCCAGCTCAGGATAACATTACTGAAGTCTCACAGCTCAGGATAACATTACTGAAGTCTCACAGCTCAGGATAACATTACTGAAGTCTCACAGCTCAGGATAACATATTTCAACACCTTATATGATTTTTTAACCAAGATGATTAGCCACCCAAGATAACCCAAGAAAGTCAGTTCATCATCGAGGGCTGTCTGTCTTATTTCTGTTGGGGTCCTTTAATCTTGTCTCCCAGGATGCGACCCCCAACAGTCGACTAACACCCAGGTACGCAACTACTGCTAGGTGAACAGGGACAGCAGGTGTAAGAAAACATGCCGAATGCTTCCACTCATGCCGGGGATTGAATCACGGATACTGTGAGGCGAGAGAGTTACCAACCGAGCCACGGGACACCAGAGCGATGGAAAATAACAGGGTATCATTGCTTTTGTTCCTACTGTGTAAGTGTCATATAGAATAGGGTAGCAACACACTGCTGATGTATCCAGTTTGCTAAATTATAAAAGAAAAGTTCTCTCTTCAAACCAGTGATGGTATTTGAAGCCTTAAAGTCTGATCTGGTATTGTCTGACTATTTATCACCTTACAAGGAAGAGGTAAATATACTACCTCACCCAAGATGAAAGCTGTTAGAGAGGGGAGGGAAGGAGAGGAGGGTTGGTGAGGAGGGAAGGATTGGCAGCAGGAAGGGAAGAAGAGGTGGCAGGTAGGAAAAGAGGGTTGGGGGAGGAAAGAAAGGGTGAGGGCAAGGAGAAGTGGCGAGAGAGGGGGGATGTAGATTCGCCGGAACACCCCGGGTCTTTTCCAGATGGTGACCCGGCCTTGGCTCCCTGTCGTGGGAGTTTCTGAGACCTATGTCTCCCATGGGAGGAGGTACAAGTATCCCCTCGTCGTCTGGGACCAATTGTCCCCAGGCCTAGCCACAGTCCCCACCCTCACGGGGCTCGTAGGGAGAAGCTAGGCCTCTCTGGTCTGGCATCTTCCCCGCCCCAGAGAGGCTGACGGGAAGGGCAGTCTTGCGAGCTGCAGATGGTAGGAAGTTCCAGCTTTGGCACATACCCTGCCCTAGAAAGGCTGGGCATGGTGGTCCAGGTGGCGAGAAGAGGAGCTGCGGGGAGGGAAGTATGGGTGACAGGGAGGGAAGGAGGAGTGGCGGGGAAGGAAGGAGGGGTTGCGGGGAGGGAAGAAGGGGTGGCGGGGAGGGAGTTTTCCGGTGTATGAAGTCGAGTGATCTACTTTATGGTTTGATCAGTAATACTAGTTAAATCCATGCTGTCCTTATGGAAACTAGGAGTGACAGACGCTGCTACCTGTCCGGTGGGGAGAGCGAGAAAATAATGCACTGCTGGGGCACGCTTCAGTAGCGTTGTGAATTACTTAGACCTTCTTGAAGGCATGGATGACGTGTGGAGGAAACTTGAAAGTGTTAAACGCGTCCTTGATGTATTTCTGCTGACCTTCCAGGAATTCGTCGCCAAAGATCGTGAGAGTGCGAAGGAGAAAAGCTACGACGCGATCTTGATCTTGAGGTTATGATTGGAAATGAAACGAACCAAGTCATCCTTAGTGGCGGGCTTCCAATAAACCCTGTGTTAGTGTTGTTACCTTCATGAGGAACAAGAATGTTAAAGTCGGACAGACATTAACGTACGGCAATTCGCTTAAACTGAGTCTTTTGACTGAAGGGCAGGCTGCGTTACTCGACCTGTGTGGCTCCATTTGTTCTCTCCCCACCATCCACTGGATGGCTATTGGATACTTAATAAACTCGTAGCCATTGTCAACTATATGTATGCAAGATGTATAATAAACTAAACAACCATCTACAGGATGGTTGCATAATAAAGTAGCCACTACCATCCACAGGATGGTAGTGGGATCCCCACTACCATCCACAGAATAGTTATGGGATCATAATAAACTAGCCACTACATCCACAGAATGGTTATAGGATGCATAATAAACTAGCCACTACCATCCACAGGATGGTTATGGTGATAATAATGCATACCATCACAGGATGGTTATAGGATCATAATAACTAGCCACTACCATCCAGGATGGTTATAGGATGCATAATAAATAGCCACTACCATCCACAGGATGGTTATAGGATGCATAATAAACTAGCCACTACCATCCACAGGATGGTTATAGGATGCATAATAAACTAGCCACTACCATCCACAGGATGGTTATAGGATGCATAATAAACTAGCCACTACCATCCCCAGGATGGTTATAGGTGCATCATAATAGAACTCGTACCCAAATTCTTAAATTCATGAGAGGATGGTTGTTTTAAATTGTACGAGAGTAAAGGCATAACAAAAGAACTGGTAAATAAGTAATAAACTAGCCACTACCATCTACAGGATGGTTATGGGATGCATAATAAAGTAGCCACTACCATCCACAGGATGGTTATGGGATCCATAATAAACTAGCCACTAACATCCACAGGATGGTTATGGGATGCATAATAAACTAGCCACTACTATCCCCAGGATGGTTATGGGATGCATAATAAAGTAGCTACTACCATCCACAGGATGGTTATAGGATGCATAATAAAGTAGCCACTACCATCCACAGGATGGTTATGGGATGCATAATAAACTAGCCACTACTATCCCCAGGATGGTTATGGGATGCATAATAAAGTAGCCACTACCATCCACAGGATGGTTATGGGATGCATAATAAACTAGCCACTACCATCCCCAGGATGGATATGGGATGCATAATAAACTAGCCACTACCATCCACAGGATGGTTATTGGATGCATAATAAACTAGCACTACCATCCACAGGATGGTTATTGGATGCATAATAAACTAGCCACTACCATCCACAGGATGGTTATGGGATGCATAATAAACTAGCCACTACCATCCACAGGATGGTTATGGGATGCATAATAAACTAGCCACTACCATCCACAGGATGGTTATGGGATGCATAATAAACTAGAGGCTTCGGTGGCCAAATTCAAATTAAATTCATGGAGGGAGGCTGATGAGTGTGGTTTTAAAATTGTACAGAGAGTAGGGAGAGGGAGGCATAGGAAAAGAGAACCGGATAAAAAAATAAGTGTGGAGAAGCTGAAAGGTGGGAAAGGAAAGGAGGAGGGAATGGGAAAGAGGAATGAATGAAGGGAAAGGGAAGAAATCAAGAAGAAAGCTGTAGGAGTACATGAGACACTAGGAAGAGATGAGAGAGGAAGAGAAAACGATGTGAGGGAAGTGAGGTAGGAATTAGAATAGAAGCAGAAAGGGATGAGAGAGGGAAGAAGAGATGGGAGAAGAAAAGAAAAAGGGATGGGAGATGAAAGAGATAGTAATGGGACAGAATAAGGAGGGGCTGGGAGAGCAAAGAGAATAGGAATGGAGAGGAAAGAGATGGGATGAGAGACGAAAGATGAAGGGATAAAACGAAAGGGAAGGGTTGAGAAAGCAAGGGATGGAAGAGGAAAGATGCGAATAGAAGGGATGGGAGAAGAAAAAAAAAGGATGAGAAGAGGAAGTAATTGCATTAAGATAGAGGAATTGATGGCAGAGAGAGGAAGGGATGGAAGACAAAAGAGTAAGAGATGGAAGAAGAGAGAAGGAACAGAAGAGAAAGAGAGATGGTAGAGAGCTTTATTATCGTGACCTCATCTAACTCTGGAGGAGGAAATACATCCTTCAGGTGGGACCTTCAGTATGGAGCATAAGGACATCTCTTATCTTTGCTCTCTTTGATTTCTTCCTTTTTCTTATCTCTCCCTACCACTACTCATGTCTTCTTTCTCTTGTTGCTTCTTCAATCCCACCCCTCTCTTTTTTTCTGCCACCCCCCTTTCCTCATCTCTACTTTCTTCTCTCCCTCTTTCCTCATCTCTACTTTCTTCTGTCTCTCCCTCTTTCCTCTCTTTCGCCTTCTCCTCCTCCTTATCTCTCTCTCTCCTTTATCCTTGTTTATTCCGATATTTGCTCAGCTAATTCTTACTTCACCCGTCGATTTTGTCTAAAAAGTAGTTCTCTTCGTGTACCTCTGGTCTTATCAGCCTCTGGTCTTGTCAGCCTCTGGTTTTGTCAACCTCTGGTCTTGTCAACCTCTGGTCTTGTCAGCCTCTGGTCTTATCAGCCTCTGGTCTTGTCAGCCTCTGGTCTTGTCAACCTCTGGTCTTGTCAGCCTCTGGTCTTGTCAACCTCTGGTCTTGTCAGCCTCTGGTCTTATCAGCCTCTGGTCTTGTCAGCCTCTGGTCTTGTCAGCCTCTGGTCTTATCAGCCTCTGGTCTTGTCAGCCTCTGGTTTTGTCAACCTCTGGTCTTGTCAGTCTCTGGTCTTGTCAACCTCTGGTCTTGTCAGCCTCTGGTCTTGTCAGCCTCTGGTCTTGTCAACCTCTGGTCTTGTCAGCCTCTAGTCTTGTCAACCTCTGGTCTTGTCAACTTCTGGTCTTGTCAACCTTTGGTCTTGTCAGCCACTGGTCTTATCAAGCTCTGGTCTTGTCAGCCTCTGGTCTTGTCAGCCACTGTTCTTGTCAGCCTCTGGTCTTATCAAGCTCTGGTTTTGTCAGCCTCTGGTCTTATCAAGCTCTGGTCTTGTCATCCTCTGGTTTTCTCAGCCTCTGGTCTTGTCGTAAAGACTGTGGACAAAGACTTAATCCTCTGATATTCTTAAAAGCAGTAACTCTTATTGAACGTTACTGGAATATTAAGAAAAACTGTGCAAAGTAAATTTTGCACATTTAACACAGGCAAAGCACCTAGCTACACATCCTAAGAAACTCTTTAACAACAAGCTTCTTATATGAACCCAAACAGTGTCCGTCCAGCAACAATTTTCTTAGAAAACCTGGTCATTACAAGAAGGCCACCAAGTAATTCATGGTTATGGATGCAATTCACCCTGTATGATGGAATATGACAGGGAACCATTGCTAAATTTTGCTGCCATAAAGTAACTATCATAAAGAATAAGGTATCACCATGCGGCTGGTGTTCCAGCAATGTAACTGTTATGTAAAATAAGGTAGCCACATACTGCGAGCGTTCCAATAATATTACTAGCATGTAGAAGAGGGCATCCGCACACTACTGAAGCTCTAATGATGTTACTAGCTGATGGGATATGGCAGCTGCACTCTGCTGACATTTCCAGTTTTTCTTGAAAGAACAGTCTGGCTGATTTTAGCATGTTAAAGATGCTGGAGGCTCGATCCTTCGCCCCCTTAAATAATTTCCGGTCTCAGATCGGTGAGATTTTTTGTAATCACTTCCATTCAACTGATGACGTTTAAAAATATACTCAATAAATAAATAAATAAAAATTAAGAATTTATCAGTGTAATGAACACTACATATTACGAAAAGCAGGTTTTATGTTCATGTTTTGACCTCTAGACAATGAAATCTGATCAGATTTTTCACTTACTGGTGCCACCCGAAGCGGGATAATACTGTTAAGTATTTTTCAGTGGTCTATATCTAGAAATATTTCATAGGTTAACCATTCAAGAATGGCAGCTTTGTCATTCTTATGATCTACTGAGTGGACTAACCCAGCATAACAAAATGAATGTCATAAGACAAATAGATTATTTTTTTATAACAAAGTCATTATTATGCGCACACCTTGGCCTGCACACCTTGCCGTAGCACGATAGCCAATTAGGAACGAGCAAAAAGGCAGCAGAGAGAATAAATGTATTTCCTTCAAAAATAAACTGGTATTTACAGTGTATATAGGCTATATATAGTATTTACAGCTATGTACAATGAAGCGAATGCGAGCACAAGACACTGTGAGAACCGTAGCGACCAGCTGGGAAGGTAAGTCTGCCAAGGCTGCTTCACAAGCGTCCCACGTAGTTTCACAGCTTTGGGGGCTTCGTTACTAAGTCAGTTGTTCTTATTGTGTAATCCGAGTTAGATATCCAACCTAGAACAGGTTTGAGGACTTAAAAAACTGTAAAATCCTTAACATTACAAAACATTTTGTTTCTTAAATGTGAAATCTAAGCGTATTAGCAACCTCTTAATTTAGCAAATTTAGACAGGAGTTGTTTGTATTCACATGGTCAGCTTTATCTAACATTGTCAGTAAACAATAAGGCTTTTTTTTTAATTCTGTAAAGTTTTCCTGAAAGCGTATATATATTGTATGCTCTTTTACTTTTTTCGAACTCTAAATTTAGTTATCTGCTAAATAAAAAGCAGTAACAGAGTTTTATAAACATTCTCATATTCCAACATACTGCATTTAAGAACATGATGATCACAGAGAATGCAACATGTGTGGCATCCATATTTTAAGTGCAAAAATATTAGTGTCATTATCTCAATGTTCATTAAATGTTCATGCGGGCAGTATGTTTGATGTTTGGCAGAATGTTTTATCTGTGGAATATATATACATGATATTGCAGTTTATTTTCATGATGAGGATAAAATTTTTAGTTCCACTGTAAGTACGTCCTCATCGTCATGTGTCTGGTTGATGCATGTCTTCACCTTGTTGTCTATACACTTCAGTTGAGTAACCAGGCATGTACAACCTGGAAGTTGCAGGTGCGCAAACACTTACAAGGCATGAGCTGCAACACAGCAGCTGGGGCTTATGGTCCTCCTATGTATTCTATGGTAAGACTTCCTTCACTCTGTGGTCCAGCCACATTCCTTTATGATCTGACACAGCCGGTTGACTCTTTACTCATCGCCTTCATATACCAGCCTGGAGGATATACAAGTAAAATGTGCCCCTGTATGGTGAAAGATGGCGAGATTGCATCTCTCCAAGTTTTGAACAAGAGAGTTGGTAGCTGAGCTCATTGACCTAATGAGATAGGTAGAGATACATCCCATGTTTAACCTAGATTTTCGAAGGCCTACTGGTAAATATTACTTCACTGTCACAACGCGTGAAAGAATGTAGTCCGATGAAAAGCTGGAAGCTGTACTCTCCTATAAAACTTACAAGTTTGTCAATTATCCAAACATTAATAATATATGATAACGACAAGTTATTCGCAACAATTGGGTATATTTATTACGTAGACGTTTCGCCAACCAGTGAATTTATCAATGCAATCCAGAAGACTAAAGAGGTAGAAGATGAGGTAATGAGTCCCTCAGCCTATGAACAGATATTCAGTACCTCAGTCTTGATGGTACTGAAGCACTGGCAGGAAGAATGACATGAAAGCGTTGTCACTGGTTTGTCAATGTCTACAGTATGTACCGTGAATAGTTCTGTGTATTTTGCTGAAGCATAGATACAGTATCGGCACATGTGTCTAGCAGTGATGACAGTGGGCCTGAATGTGTCCTCTGAAGCATGCTGATTATGGAGAAGCTTCTCTCATTATCGTCCTCGTTTGTTGTCCTCACACGTTGGATCTCATCCCAGCGACTCTTGGAGAGCATTTAGTAAAGAACTTCACAGGATGTTTCCACTCTGAAACTAAGAAATGGCCAGTCTTGTTCTCAGGTATGCTCTTAGCTCAGTACACGTGTAAGTCTCTCTCTTATGTTTTGGCCTATCATGTACTTAACTATTTTATCCCAGAAGATTCAGTTTGCCTCATATACAGTATTCTGGACTGATGTGGGTCTTGCCTCGCTGACATTTCCTGTGGTTTTCTTCGGCAATAATGTCATCAAACAGCTTTTTCATGGTAAGGATGCTTCGACTTCTTCTACAAGACTGAAACATCGTATCCGATTTCAGCAGCTCTCATTTTGGTGATAGTAAGTTTGAATCTTGATCTTGAGCTGAACACTGAATTAAACATCCCATGCGTGCCCACATCTCTTCGGGTCTTTGCCGCAATACCTTGCCTCAGGGACGCGGTTAATCTTCAATTAGATGGTTGGTCCTAAATCTGCAAACATAGGAAGAATAAGGAAAATTAATAAGAGGTCTGATTGTGTAATTATTGTTTAATATCGCAGGAATAGTGGAGTCTTACTATAATTAATCTACTTAGCTATTCATTAGTGCTGTATAAACACCATACGCATGACATGCTGTCATCTTGCTCTCCTGCTTCAGAAAAAGAGAAATTATCATAAATTTTCAGCTTTGATATTTTTTTTTACTCGTGATTAAAGGACACGTGAATGTTTCGATAGATCATAAAATGTGAATAACTTTATTTGAAAATCAACAATAAGATCTTCCTCTAAAATCTAAAAGTAAAACCCACATGAAAATCAATAACATTGTCTAAATAATCAAATAGATCACCCCATGACCATTTTCCAAATGAGGCAAGAGAAACCACAGACTATGCCATCAGATCCAGTTAGCGACATAGCACCTAAGATTAACGAATACAGAACATCATGCAATATGGAAACTAGAAACAAACTGGTATTTGGATACACACACAACCCGCACATAGAAAAGAGGAGCTTACGACGACGTTTCGGTCCGATTCGGACTTTGTAAATGGTCCAAGTCGGACCGAAACGTCGTCGTAAGCTCCTCTTTTCTATGTGCGGGTTGTGTGTGTATTGTTCCAGTCACGGTATTGTGCCTTTTTTGTTATTTATTGGTACGTGGATGGTTGTGCCGCCTCTGGTACTTGGATTTTTGTGCTGCCTCTGGTACGTGGATGGTTGTGCCGCCTCACGTACTTCCAATAATTCTTCTCTGGTCGATGGAGTATATATATACTATACTCTCAAGAGAGGGTAAAGGGAATGTAGTGGTTTTCTTGATGCAGGGTTCTAGTGATTGCAGCCATCGTTACCGTGGATCAAACCTGATTACCTTCCAAGGCACTGTATAGCCTCTGCGGGTTTGTTTCTCAAAGACATTAAATGATGATAATCTTAACATCATTTATCATAATGATAACTGATATTGTTATTTTCATGCTATATTGTAAGGAACCTCTCTCTCTCTCTCTCTCTCTCTCTCTCTCTCTCTCTCTCTCTCTCTCTCTCTCTCTTCTCTCTCTCTCTCTCTCTCTCTCTCTCTCTTCCTCTCTCTCTCTCTTTTCTCTCTCTCTCATCTCTCTCTCTCTCTCTCCTCTCTCTACTCTCTCTCTCTCATCTCTCTCTCTTGTGAACACACCTCATAACATCACCCTCATGGTACCACCTACCACTCAGTGGAAACCACCACCACTCCAGTGGAATACCACCACCACTCCAGTGGAACACCACCACCACTCCAGTGGAACACCACCATCACTCCAGTGGAACACCACCACCACTCCAGTGGAACACCACCACCACTCCAGTGGAACACCACCACCACTCCAGTGGAACACCACCACCACTCCAGTGGAACACCACCACCACTCCAGTGGAACACCACCACCACTCCAGTGGAACACCACCACCACCCAGTGGAACACCACCACCACTCCAGTGGAACACCACCACACCAGTGGAACACCACCACTCCAGTGGAACACCACCACCACTCCAGTGGAATCACCACCACACACTCCAGTGGAACACACCACCACTCCAGTGGAACACACCACCACTCCCAGTGGAACACACCACCACTCCAGTGGAAACACCACCACACTCCAGTGGAACACCACCACATACTCCAGTGGAACACCACCACATCACTCCAGTGGAACACCACCACCACATCCAGTGGAACACCACCACTCCAGTGGAACACCACCACCACTCCAGTGGAACACCACCACCACTCCAGTGAAACATCACCACCACAGTGACTCCAGTGGAACATCACCACCACAGTGACTCCAGTGGAACATCACCACCACAGTGACTCCAGTGGAACATCACCACCACAGTGACTCCAGTGGAACATCACCACCCAGTGACTCCAGTGGAACATCACCACCACACAGTGAACACCACGACTGTGGAACATCACCACCACAGTGACTCCAGTGGAACATCACCACCACAGTGACTCCAGTGGAACATCACCACCACAGTGACTCCAGTGGAACATCACCACCACAGTGACTCCAGTGGAACATCACCACCACAGTGACTCCAGTGGAACATCACCACCACAGTGACTCCAGTGGAACATCACCACCACAGTGACTCCAGTGGAACATCACCACCACAGTGACTCCAGTGGAACATCACCACCACAGTGACTCCAGTGGAACATCACCACCACAGTGACTCCAGTGGAACATCACCACCACAGTGACTCCAGTGGAACATCACCACCACAGTGACTCCAGTGGAACATCACCACCACAGTGACTCCAGTGGAACATCACCACCACAGTGACTCCAGTGGAACATCACCACCACAGTGACTCCAGTGGAACATCACCACCACAGTGACTCCAGTGGAACATCACCACCACAGTGACTCCAGTGGAACATCACCACCACAGTGACTCCAGTGGAACATCACCACCACAGTGACTCCAGTGGAACATCACCACCACAGTGACTCCAGTGGAACATCACCACCACAGTGACTCCAGTGGAACATCACCACCACAGTGACTCCAGTGGAACATCACCACCACAGTGACTCCAGTGGAACATCACCACCACAGTGACTCCAGTGGAACATCACCACCACAGTGACTCCAGTGGAACATCACCACCACAGTGACTCCAGTGGAACATCACCACCACAGTGACTCCAGTGGAACATCACCACCACAGTGACTCCAGTGGAACATCACCACCACAGTGACTCCAGTGGAACATCACCACCACAGTGACCCAGTGGAACATCACCACCACAGTGACTCCAGTGGAACATCACCACCACAGTGACTCCAGTGGAACATCACCACCACAGTGACTCCAGTGGAACATCACCACCACAGTGACTCCAGTGGAACATCACCACCACAGTGACTCCAGTGGAACATCACCACCACAGTGACTCCAGTGGAACATCACCACCACAGTGACTCCAGTGGAACACCACCACCACAGTGACTCCAGTGGAACATCACCACCACAGTGACTCCAGTGGAACATCACCACCACAGTGACTCCAGTGGAACATCACCACCACAGTGACTCCAGTGGAACACACCACCACAGTGACTCCAGTGGAACACACCACCACAGTGACTCCAGTGGAACATCACCACCACAGTGACTCAGTGGAACACACCACCACAGTGACTCCAGTGGAACATCACCACCACAGTGACTCCAGTGGAACATCACCACCACAGTGACTCCAGTGGAACATCACCACCACAGTGACTCCAGTGGAACATCACCACCACAGTGACTCCAGTGGAACACCACCACCACAGTGACTCCAGTGGAACACCACCACCACAGTGACTCCAGTGGAACACCACCACCACAGTGACTCCAGTGGAACACCACCACCACAGTGACTCCAGTGGAACACACCACCACAGTGACTCCAGTGGAACACACCACCACAGTGACTCCAGTGGAACATCACCACCACAGTGACTCCAGTGGAACATCACCACCACAGTGACTCCAGTGGAACATCACCACCACAGTGACTCCAGTGGAACATCACCACCACAGTGACTCCAGTGGAACATCACCACCACAGTGACTCAGTGGAACATCACCACCACAGTGACCCAGTGGAACATCCCCCAGTGACTCAGTGGAACATCACCACCACAGTGACTCCAGTGGAACATCACCACCACAGTGCCTTGGAACTCACACCCAGTGACTCAGGAACATCACCACCACAGTGACTCCAGTGGAAATAACATATCATAAATCACACCACAGTGACTCAGTGGAACATCACCACCACAGTGACTCCAGTGAATCACACAATGACTCAGTGGTAAAGTACCAGTGGTCACCACCACAGTGACTCAGTGAACATCACCACCACAGTGACTCCAGTGGAACACCACCACCACAGTGACTCCAGTGGAACACCACCACCACAGTGACTCCAGTGGAACACCACCACCACAGTGACTCCAGTGGAACACCACCACCACAGTGACTCCAGTGGAACACCACCACCACAGTGACTCCAGTGGAACACCACCACCACAGTGACTCAGTGGAACACACCACCACAGTGACTCCAGTGGAACACCACCACCACAGTGACTCCAGTGGAACACCACCACACAGTGACTCCAGTGGAACACCACCACGTGACGTGACACCACCACAGTGACTCCAGTGGAACACCACCACTCACTAGTGGAACCCCCCAGTGGAACACCACTACCACTGATGGCTGGGCTCTCACACCTCCCTCCCCACCTTCAGAATATATATATATATATATATATATATATATATATATATATATATATATATATATATATATATATGTCGTGCCGATTAGGTAAAACTGGTCAATTAGCAAGAACTCATCTAAAATTAAGTCCTTTCTAAAAGTTTCTCTTATACGTTTAAAGATATATTTTTTTCATTTATATTAATGTAAGAATTTATAATTTTGTACCAAGAGAAACTTTGAAAACCTACCTAACCTTATTACAACAAGCGCAATTTAATTTAGCCCAACAACTAAATATATTTTAGATACGTTAACATTAATTTAATAATAAACAAACACAATGAAATATATTTTTTCGTTATGTTCAGAATGATTTTGGCGAAATTATTGCATACACAAATTTTCACTTGTCTTATATGGCAAGGTGAGCGTTGCTATTTAAGCCAAAATCCAAGTTTTACCTAATCGGCAGACATATATATATATATATATATATATATATATATATATATATATATATTATTTGCATACATATATTTTTTTCAAATTCTTTAATCTTTTAAAAAATATGACTTTATATATGAGGCTTGGGTTTCAGTACGTGATGGTTTTTTTGGGTTAGTTATAATAGAAAAAAATAGTTTCATTGGAAAAGACACAATTTTTCTGTACTTGAATCGTAAATAGAAAAAAGGTAAAAAATATATTGTACCTTATCTGCAAAAAAAAAAAAAATTCCTCTTTTCATTTAAAAAAATAAAGAAAATGGCATTTTACTCTGGCATACCCAGTGCTTTGTTATGTCTGCTGTGATAACTCTGTGCGAGGCTTTAGCAGCAACAGCCTAACTGAAACAGACAACAGGAAAAGCCGACAGCAGGTACATTGGTCCGGGCCTTGGACCAATGTACCGGCTGAACCCCCTCTCATTGGCCCTAACTGCAGAGACCAGTAGGCCTGCTGCAGTGTTCCTTCCTTTAAGCAGGTGTGACTTGGACTTATCTAGCATGGACCAGTAGGCCTGCTGCAGTGTTCACTGGCAGCAGTGACTTTATTTCCAGATTTACTGAAACTTAGATGATGCAGTTAGGTTAGGACAAGAGTTTCCTGACGCAGGTCATAAGTAAGTTTATTCAGGTACAGGTACACATAAATACAGCTACATAATTTGTAATACATAGCAGCATATGTGCAGATACCTAGGATAACCCAAAAAAGTCAGACAAAGTGACTTATTTCCACTGGAGCTTTTGGTCATCTGACCGAGGCCTTTCACTGGCTTACCTGTCCACCTTTGAATTCATTTATTAACGACAGTGTTTCGTTCATTCGAGGACGAAACTTTCTGAGCGATATGATTTGACATGAAATCCCTGTTTGGTCAAAATGTTCTGCTATAGCGAACCCTTGTCTGGTTGAAACGTCGAAGCCCACTATGTGAACGAAACTTCTGACATGAAGCTTCTGTGTAAATGAAACGTTTTGACATGAAGTACTTCTGTAAACTCGAAGAGTGAACAAAACTTTTTGAGATGAAGCACAGTGTGAACGAAACGTTCCATCAGCACAAAGCCCGCTGTGTAAATGAAATGTTTTGACATGACAAAGAGTAGCGTGTGACGAAAAGTTCTGACATGATAAAAGCCATCTGTTAACGAAACGTTATAACATGACCAAAAAAGCAATACGTGAATGAAACGTTCTGACAGGACAGAGCCCAAGGTGTGGACGAAACATATTGGTTAATACAGTATCCACTATATCTGAAGTGTCATATACTCTGCCTTTTGGGCGCTTGCATAAGATTCCAGTTCTAACAGTCTAGTTGATCAAGTGGTCAACATGGAAAACTGACCTCAGGCAGGGCTGCCACGGTACATGAAACCTTGAAACCCGTTACGGGTACACACTAAACAGTCCAAGTGTTTTTCGAAAAGTACCTTTACAACCGGTAACTAACACACACACCTTGAAAGTAAGAGCTCACCCTGGCGACCAACTTAGGAAGCTACTCCGGTAACTTTAACGTCAGTACCGTGGCTTGCATGCTCTTTAAGTAGCAGAAAGCGAGGCAGGGCACGTACTTTAAGGCACTTGAAGCCAAGAACATGATGGCTGAGTGCCACTGGTCAGATGCCAGAGGAAAAAATGAGTTCCCAAAGGGTGGGCTAGGTAATCCCTGAGGTGTGAATGTGAGGTGGGAGGGCGGTGGAAAGAGTCGCAGAAAGAGTACAGTAAGGTGAAAAGGGTGGTTGGAGGTGAAGAACGGGTGAAAAGGGTCGGTGTAGACTAAGTTGAAAGGGTGATTGGAGAATGGGTGAAATGGGTGGGGGTAGCGGGAAGATGCAGAAAGGGTGGTTGATTAGAATCGATGGAAAAAAAGGGGTTATAGGGTGAATAGAAAGGAAGATAAGTAGAAAAGATGATGGGAGATGTTGGAAGGACAATATCTCCCATCATCTTTCTAGTGGTAAATACATTAGGATGGAAGAATAGGAAAAAAGTGGTGTTAAGGGTAGAAAGGTTAAGATTTTTATAAGAAGAAAAGAAAGGAGTCAACTAAGCAACAGTCAACACTAGATAAGTAGCTAATAGCGATTAACAACAAACAGGCAGCAACTATACAGCTATCAACAGCAAACTGGCACCCAACAAACAGCTATCAACAGAAGACAGGCATCCGCGAAACAGCAGTCACCAGCAGACAGCTATCATTAGAAAATAGTAACTAACAGTCAACCAGCTTATAACAACTAGCAAACAGTGATCACCAGTAGACGACCAGTAGACCTACAATTAACAGACCATTACTCTTAGCTTCATCAGTAATTACCTGAGTGTACCTGTCTGGCGTCAGTAACACAGTAACGAGTGATTATCACGCCTCAGAGTGAGAGAGAGAGAGAGAGAGAGAGAGAGAGAAATAAGAAAGAAAAAGGCATAACAGACGAGCTTGTGCCCATACTGTGTTTGATTATCTATATGTAATAACCTAGTTGTACCTACGGGACCATAGCTATACTCCTAATATCCTGTCTTTAATATGCTGGTTTTTTTTTATTATTTCCAGTGGTAATAGCACTTACTACCTCTTCTTTCAATTTCTTCTTTTTTTGCCCCACTCTGTAAAGAAAACTTTCCTAGTATCCCTTCGGGTCAATATTTTTAAAATGATATCTGTGTTTTCTTGTTATCCTTGTTGAATGTGCTAAAACTTTCTTCATCAGTTCTTTCATATCCTTTTGTAACCTTAACATGTTAAGGTTTCAACATGTAACCTGTTACAACATGTAACCTTAACATGTTAAGGCTAGCGTGAGCCTCTTTAATGTTTTCACCTCTTTCATCATAACTTATGGTTTTAAACTCTGGAGTTCATTTTGTATATATTCTTTGAATTTCTTCTAATTGGTTCGCAAGGTTTTTTTTTTAGGTGTCGCCACCACACAACAGCTGCATATTCCAAATTTGGCCAAATTTTGTGGGAAAAAAGTTTTCAGATTCCATCCATACAGTTGAAAGTTATTGTTAGGTTACAATTTCATTATTTCCTCTTGATAATTTTGTATTAATAACTTCTAGATACCTTTCTATAATGCTTTCAAAATTTTGTCATACAGTCTATAAACTTTACATAATCTGATTTCAATGTCTCCATTACAGTATTAAATTTCATCATTCATCTGTTATTTCATTTACTCAGTTTAGCCAACTACTCTTCTGAAGATTTGCAGTATTTTTTTTTATTCCTTCTGTATACTATTTTTGTATCTGCAAATAAATTCACATAGCTTTCTATTCCTTCTCGTAAGTGATTTATAACAGCTTTCTATTCCTTCTCGTAAGTGATTTATAACAGCTTTCTATTCCTTCTCGTAAGTGATTTATAGCAGCTTTCTATTCCTTCTAGTAAGTGATTTATAGCAGCTTTCTATTCCTTCTAGTAAGTGATTTATAGCACAGATCCTTGTGACACTACAGATAATATTTACCAACAAGGACGTCGTTCCTATTTTTACTGATCATATTTTTTCTGTCAGGCTGAAAGTCTCTCATTTTAAAGTCTACATACAATCCACCTATTCATAATTCTTGAACAATTTTCATGACTGTCGGTATAGCTTAATAGATTTGATGTACAGGAATTTCCAGACCGAAAGCCGAATTGTTTACTAATCACTAGTTTATTCCTCTCAGTGAGTTTCATCCACTTTTATGTAAAGGCTTTTTCCAGTAGTTTTACAGCAACGCTTTGTCAGCAAAGCCGGAGATTTTTTCCATTTATCTCCCAATTTACTCTCGTTTGATGATATCCTAGAGATACATATTTATATTTTTATCACTAACTTTCTATTTAGTATCTCGCACGTTTCCTTCCTTACAACATTGATTTTGTTATCGTCCTTGATTCTTTGTACTTTATCTTTAATATTTAGTTTACTTTTTGTAAGCTTTAATCAAAGATTTGTTTTCATCTTGATCTTGTCTATTATTTCCTTTTCAAAGTTTCTTTCTTCCTTCCTTCCTTTTTTTTACATCTGTGTATTCATCACATTGTGTATTCATCTCTGATCTCATTCGTCAGTGAATTGATCCACTTCATATAGAAATTAGTTCTTTTTGTTTATTCCTCATTTATTTAGTTCCTTCCAATAAATCATTCATTAATATTCCATGTTTTACCCCCTTCTGGAATCAAATGTTTCCTTCTAATTTTGTAAGTATTACGGAACAGTATGTGCACATTACTTATATGTGTCTTTTGTGATATTATAAGCCCATTTAACTTGAAATACTGCCATAAAACATTGCATGTTCCTATCTTATTATCTAGTCGTTCCTGTTTGTGTGTCTCATCTTTTCTTCCATATGTCAGATATTATAGCACACGTTATTTCCAAAAGAACATGATCGCTCTTTCCGAGTGGACTTAGGTAGTTTTTATGGTGAGAATTTCTTCATTTGTTCAAGTAAATACCAGGTTAAGTATTGAGCATGTATCGCCTTCTTTCATTCCTGTCACTTTAGTTATGTGATGATACGCAAAGGAAAGTGTCACTTAGCTAGGGAACTCTGTTGACTGTGCTTACGTGTCAGTATGTGGGTATTATATGAGCACATGTCTTACTCTTCGATCTGTTGACTGTCTACGGTCATAGCCTCAGTCAACAGTTATCTCGGTCACTTTACAGCGATGGTTTCCTAATTATCTTGTGTAATCCCTCATTTACCTTGTGAAATTCTTCTCTTTCCTAAGTCGTAATTACTTTCGTGCTAGCAATGACTACCGTAATTTTCTCCTTCATTTTGGATTTCCGCCACTAAAATTTCAGAATTATTTTGAGTTTTAATTTCTGAAACTTGTTTTGTTTCTTTTACAAACATTGCCAAACTTTCTCCCTTCTTACTCACGATGAGTACTCCACATTAGTTTCCATCACATACAACTAGGTTAAAATACTGCTTTCCAGTTTAATTTCAGTAAGATTATATCAGATGTCTTCTCATGAATAGCATCCATCTATGATAGTATAAATAAATATTATTAACGGGGTTGTGTTACTATTTTTCTTTTTTTTTCTAATCTAGTTTGGTTACGAACCAACCTGTACTTGCTTCTTTGAGAAACTATTTGACAGGTTAATATGGCCTCGTTCCTAGGTAAAACAAAAATGAAGAACATAAGAAAGGAGGAACACTGCAGCAGGCCTGTTGGCCCATACTAGGCACGTTCTTCACAATCCATCCCATTAATATTCTTTCTAGTTTCTGTCCTCATTTAACCTCTTAGTAGTGTTTATAAATTTCTCTATTTTTAATATGGTATTCTCATAGACCATCAAAGGGGGTGGGAGGGTTACCTTGATGCTGGTAAAGAGCTTTTCATCCAAGGAATTGGAGCTACTCCTTTGGCCTTCTCGCATCAAGCCCGATTACCTCTCATTCCTAGAGTGTTTATGACCTCCACCTGGTTTAGCCTTTCCAATGAAAACAGTTATTTGAGAGATTGATTTAAAACCTCGGAATTATATATATTTGGAAAAATAGGCTGCCGCCTTCGAGAATAAGCTGTCGTAGCTTCGACTGCCTTAAACAATTATGTCTTGTAGACTGTGCCTCCTTAGATAATTAAATTTTGTATACTGTTCCCTTGAAAATTAGATTTCGTAACCTAATCTCTTTAAATAGATCTCGTATCCTCGTCGCTTTAAAGAATTGGAACTCGTATACTCGTTTCCTTACAGAATTAGATGTCACTGTCTCCTAAGAGAATTAATTGTTACTCAGTCACTGTGGTGATACTTAAGGAACCATACTTGTTCCACTCAGACTTGCTGACGATTGTATTACTTTTTATTTCCGCTTGTAACCCATAAGGTTTGTAATATTTTTTTTATAGTGTGTGTACTCGTCTATAAATACTCACCTATAAATGAGTCGAGTCTTATCTCCTGGCCCCGCCTCTCAACTTGTCCTTTGCCAAATTCACTCCTCGTCTCGTGGGCGTTATCGTACAAGCTCTTAAAACTATATATATTTTGCCTCTATCACTTCTTCGTGAAGGTCGTTTCACTTCCTGATCTTCCTGAGAGGAAGAAATACTTCTTGATTCCTCTGTGCCTCTGTTTTTAACCTACAGCTGTGCCCCCGAATACGTTTTTCGCCTTTAAAACAGCCTGCCACTGTTTACTCTCAGTTCATCTGAATATGTTGTATCT
>WNWK01001964.1:92500-102500 GCA_009830355.1 Cherax destructor
GCCGGGGATCTAGTCCAGGACCTTCCGGTTGAGCGCCGAACTCTCTAATTAAAGTGTTAACGTGCCCCCCTCACCTCACTGTCCGCTCCGTCGTCCAAGGGCCTTCCTCTACCCCTTCCCTCTCAGGTCGGTCACAGCCGTAACATGGAGTAATAGGATGTAACGGGGTTGAGACAGGAGCCGTATTACATTGTAACTAGTGATTTTGTAATGATACAATAATAATCTTTATTTTTACAAGTACATGATACATCTGTTATAGATTTAGCTGACATTATTGACATACTATATAGATAGCCCCTGGTTATGCAGAGCATTTCGGTTCGCTTAGGTTAATATTGTTCCCCAGAATGCGATCCACAACAGTTTAAGGAAACATGCCTAACGTTTCACCCGTACCGGGATCGATCCCTGAACCTCAGTGTGTGAGCTGAGGACGCTATTAACCAAGGCACGAGCACCCCCAACCCATACTCCCTCCCCCTCTCACTTTTTGTATTAAAATTCTATTTATCAGCAGTTTGCTATTACCCTTTCCTATACAGTTACACAACAAATGTAGCTATGTTTCTCTGTCATATGCCATCATGCAGGTTGGTGCTCAAACAATGTGTTGAAACGGTCAATCCTGAGCTGGAAGACTTCAGTAGGGCAATGAAGACATCGTCAAGTATCAAGGGTTCAACGCTATGGCAGCTTCAAAGGTTTCCTTCCAGCAGATATGGAGTTAAAAACACTTGGAAATTAACATTTCTCTGGATAGTCTATCCCATTCACAGGATAAATGCAATTTATAAGAATGTAACTCCATCATCTCAGAGCGGGGGCATGAGAAATAATATATATGAAATAGAGGAAAGAGGAGAAGGAAGAGGAATATATGAATGTCATAATATACCTAAACTACATATATATATACATTAGTATGCGACAGTGCAGTCATTATAATCATAAGAATATATAATAGCGCTAGACTCGTGAAATTTTTTCTCACTAAATGACGTGGATGGGGGATGATGGTGGACACCCGTGGTGCAGGAGGAGGAGATACGGTACGGAATGAAGGAGAGGAAAATAAGAGGGAGCATAAGTGCCAAGGTAAAAAAAAAAAAACTAGCTGTTTGTATGTCATATTCCATCACCCATGATGGATTTCGTACATTAAGTACTGAAATCTAAAAGCCTGAGCAGGAGAACTTCAGTAAACCGATGAGGAAGTTGTCAGGTGAGGTTGTCTTATGTGGTGAGAAGCTCTGGTGCTTTTGTTAGTTCACTAAATCTTTAACAACGTGGTCACACAAATGTAGTCATTACACCTGTTTCTCAGATTTATTCCACAGTCTTGTGTTCTTTGTAATTATCATTAGTAGGTGCCACCACCAGCATACGAATAGGCCAGCTGGATGCCTCTCTCCACCTAATAGCTACTTAAGAGGGTAGGCATAGACCCAATACTATGTCCTGTAGTTCGGTTGGTAGCTCACCCAGCTCACACAATGAGGTCCGTGGTTCGATCCCCGGTACGGGCGGAAACATTGGGTATGTTTCCTTAAGATACCTGCTGTCTCTGTTCACCCAGCAGTAGGTACATGGTTGTTAACCGACTGGTGTGGGTCGCATCCTGGGGACAAAACCTAAATTGCCCGAAATATTCTGCATAACCAGGGGCTTTCTATATAGCATATCACTGATGTCAGCTAGGTTGTATTATATACTTTGTTATTATTATTATTATTATTATGATATGCAGACATGATAATTGTAAAATGACTAAGAAAGGGGAATGAATACTGGGTACATCTCATTTTTTGTCATTATTTCTCAAAAACATATCCATGAGACTTTTACAGCTTACATTTTAAATGAAGTGAAGGAGGCATTAAAGAGGACATGTCCCAAGTACAACAAATGCTTAGGTATTATCCTATCAGTGTCTGTACAGCCGACCTGGGTCTACCAGGAAGGTCCGGCAACACAGGCGCGACGATCATCAGGTGATCGTCTGTCTCTCATAAAATTTTATGTCTAGTACTTTCCTGATTTTGTGTTGCTTATTATTAATGGCTACTGCCGTGACTGTTCACTAAAATCGGAATGAACGATATCTCATATCAATGTCAAGCATTCCATTATAGGTTCATTAGCAACGAGAGCTTCAAAAGTTTCGTTCTAGCAGAATTAAAGTTGCTGTTTCTTGGAACTGCCGTCTCTCGGGATGGCGAGAGTAGTAAGGCGAGAGTAAAGGGGAAGAAGTAATAAGGTAAAGATGTGAAGGCAAGATAGAAAATAAAGATAGAGGTTCGGGTCAAAGGAAGTTCATTTGACTAAACCAAATTTTGTTTATTAGCAGTTTGCTGCTACGCTACTCTGTGTTAGATAAATCCTCAATAATGGGTTCCATGTCAGTCTATTTGTCTGATCCCTTTTGCTTTTTATGGGTTAACATTAACTTTACCTACACGGAAAATATGGGTTTCCATCATTAATTGGGTTGTGCAACGAAGACATATTTCGAACATTTTATTTAGTAAAGCCAAAAGGAAACCAACCTAATAGAACCTAGTGTAAATTAACTTAGATTTTGAGTTAAATACTTGGTAAGCTTGGACTATTTTTTTTTTAACCTAAAATAATCTTTTCCCTCGTAAGCCCAAAATATATATATTTTCTTTTGCACAACTCATTTAATATTGCAAAATTTACATCCCAAAAACCCAGCAACTAAGTTAAATATTAAACAAAACCCGATTTTTTTAACAATTTGCGCACAAAAGAACGACTCCTGTTGTAAACACACACTTAATATATGGTACACTGTAAACTATTACTGAACTCCGGTGAGCAGCTAAAGTAAATACTGACCACCTTTTTCATACAGTCTGTATTTTATGTATTGTTATTTACAATTTCTCCCACTTCTTCCACATTCACTTTAAATCCATCATCCTTCTCTTATGTGATGTGCCGAAGTCTTTCTCTACGGACATTCTTTTTTATTGCTTATCTTGCAAAGGATTTTTACATCGCTGTCAAACATGTTTACATAATTCTTAAGTCCTACTGGAAAGATATTTATTTATATAGATTATTAGAAGAAATATCAGAGCACGCAATTATTCACTCGTATATCATTTACGTAAACAAATTTTAAATGGCAAGAGTTTTTATACCGAATCTTAGGGACCCAACTTTTTTAAGACAAAGGCGTCTATAGCAGAGCAAGCTTTTATTATGCAACATTTCCCTTATATTTTGAATGAAACATTATATTACCCTAGTTGCCATCCAAGAGGGTCTCCATATGTTGTTATTATCAATATTGATAATTTCTTCCTTACCATCATTGTTTTCTATTCATTAGGTTTTTTTTTTATATATTCGTTTGAGAACTTTTCGTGTCTACTGTGGTACTGAGTCAAATGCCTTTCTGCAGCCCAAAAATGTAATCAACCAATGTGTGTACTTACCTAATTGTGGTTGCAGGGGTCGATTCATTGCTCTTTGTGTGTGTGTGTACACGCGCGCGCGTGTTAGTCTGTGTCCGACAATACTCCTAAGTTGTGTTTGACCTTTAATCATTTCTGAATATGCATGCCAAATTTTGGCACTGAATATTCAGAGGTCATCTGGTTGCTCTAATTAGACATACCGACAGACAGCCACTAATTAAAATTCTGAATTAATTATGGAATAATTAATTTAGGGAAGCTGCCAGTCGATTCCACAATGGGCAAGAATTAAAATGTTAAACCATAACCTGAATGCTTGACCATACTCAAAATGTTTATTTGACCATACTCGAAATGTCTGACCACGTTCAGAATGTTTGACAAAATATGAAACGTAAAACCAGACTGATAGAACCAGATATTGAGGACTGTCAGTGTTCAGTGTTGCACACTGTCATTAGCTATGACCTGTGCTCAGTATACAAGGGCTGTGAACAGTGTTCATTAAGGCAAGGGCTATGACCTGCGTTCATTATACAAAGGCTGTGACTAATGTTCAGTATACAAGGGCTGTGACCTGTGTTCAGTATACAAGGGCTGTGACCTGTGTTCAGTTTACAAGGGCTGTGACCTGTGTTCATTATACAAGGGCTGTGACCAGTGTTCAGTATACAAGGGCTGTGACCAGTGTTCAGTATACAAGGGCTGTGACCAGTGTTCAGTATACAAGGGCGATGACCTGTGTTCAGTATACAAGGGCTGTGACATGTGTTCAGTATACAAGGGCTGTGACCTGTGTTCAGTATACAAGGGCTGTGACCTGTGTTCAGTATACAAGGGCTGTGACCTGTGTTCAGTATACAAGGGCTGTGACCTGTTCAGTATACAAGGTCTGTGACCTGTGTTCAGTATACAAGGGCGATGACCTGTGTTCAGTATACAAGGGCTGTGACTTGTGTTCAGTATACAAGGGATGTGACCTGTGTTCAGTATACAAGGGCGATGACCTGTGTTCAGTATACAAGGGAGATAACCTGTGTTCAATATACAAGGGCTGTGACCTGTGTTCAGTATACAAAGGCTATGTATGACCTGTGGTCAGTATACAAGGGATGTGACCTGTGTTCAGTATACAAGGGCGATGACCTGTGTTCAGTATACAAGGGCTGTGACCTGTGTTCAGTATACAAAGGCTATGTATGACCTGTGTTCAGTATACAAAGGCTATGTATGACCTGTGTTCAGTATACAAAGGCTATGACCTGTGTTCAGTATACAAGGGCTGTGACCTGTGTTCAGTATACAAGGGCTGTGACCTGTGTTCAGTATACAAGGGCGATGACCTGTGTTCAGTATACAAGGGCTGTGACCTGTGTTCAGTATACAAGGGCTGTGACCTGTGTTCAGTATACAAGGGCGATGACCTGTGTTCAGCATACAAGGGCGATGACCTGTGTTCAGTATACAAGGGCGATGACCTGTGTTCAGTATACAAGGGCTGTGACCTGTGTTCACAATACAAAGGCTATGTATGACCTGTGTTCAGTATACAAAGGCTATGACCTGTGTTCAGTATACAAGGGCTGTGACCTGTGTTCAGTATACAAGGGATGTGACCTGTGTTCAGTATACAAGGGCGATGACCTGTGTTCAGTATACAAGGGAGATGACCTGTGTTCAGTATACAAGGGCTGTGACCTGTGTTCAGTATACAAAGGCTATGTATGACTTGTGTTCAGTATACAAGGGAGATGACCTGTGTTCAGTATACAAGGGCTGTGACCTGTGTTCAGTATACAAGGGATGTGACCTGTGTTCAGTCTACAAAGGCTATGTATGACCTGTGTTCAGTATACAAAGGCTATGACCTGTTTTCAGTATACAAGGGCTGTGACCTGTGTTCAGTATACAAGGGATGTGACCTGTGTTCAGTATACAAGGGCTGTGACCTGTGTTCAGTATACAAGGGAGATGACCTGTGTTCAGTATACAAAGGCTATGTATGACCTGTGTTCAGTATACAAAGGCTATGACCTGTGTTCAGTATACAAATGCTGTGACCTGTGTTCAGTATACAAGGGATGTGACCTGTGTTCAGTATACAAGGGATGTGACCTGTGTTCAGTATACAAGGGCTGTGACCTGTGTTCAGTATACAAGACTGTGACCTGTGTTCAGTATACAAGGGCTATGACCTGTGTTCAGTATACAAGGGCTGTGACCTGTGTTCAGTATACAAGGGAGATGACCTGTGTTCAGTATACAAGGGATGTGACCTGTGTTCAGTATACAAAGGCTATGAACTGTGTTCAGTATACAAGGGATGTGACCTGTGTTCAGTATACAAGGGCGATGACCTGTGTTCAGTATACAAGGGATGTGACCTGTGTTCAGTATACAAAGGCTATGAACTGTGTTCAGTATACAAGGGATGTGACCTGTGTTCAGTATACAAAGGCTATGAACTGTGTTCAGTATACAAGGGCTGTGACCTGTGTTCAGTATACAAGGGCTGTGACCTGTGTTCAGTATACAAAGGGTATGAACTGTGTTCAGTATACAAAGGTATGAACTGTGTTCAGTATACAAGGGCTGTGACCTGTGTTCAGTATACAAGGGCTGTGACCTGTGTTCAGTATACAAAGGCTATGAACTGTGTTCAGTATACAAGGGATGTGACCTGTGTTCAGTATACAAAGGCTATGAACTGTGTTCAGTATACAAGGGCTGTGACCTGTGTTCAGTATACAAGGGCTGTTGTAGATGAGTAAGACTCATGTGCAACAATTTCGTGTCAATATTGTCGAAACGTTTCGCCTATTCAGTAGGCTTCTTCATTTACATATAGAGGAAACTGCATTGAAGAAGTAAAGATGAGTTGAGTCCCTCAGCCTGGAATAGTTCAGCTCCATAGTCAGGAACAATTTGAAGCTGATGCTTGAGAATGGAGGCTTATATACCAAAGTTGAAAATCTCGATGACGTGGCAGGAGGTAGGACCCAGTGTAGAAGCAAGACCGTAAGAAGTGAGCAAGCCTAATATTATCTCTAGCAGTTCCTTCAAATTTCTTAACTACTTGTTATTTTATCTTTGTTTTTTTTCGGTGATTTTGGCAAAATTATCTTTAATTACTTTTTTTCTTTCCCAGCTCTTTCTTCCTCGAAGCTTTTGTTGACATTTTCATTGATGTACAGAGGTAGCTGCACCTTCTGTTTTAGTTGTGACTAATACATAGTTATTCCCTCTAGTTTTATTTTCTGCTCTTCTACATTTTAATCTTCTGTATCAGCCTTATTTCTAACCAATTCCTGATCTATCTCTTTCTTATCATATCAGGTTCTTCTTTTAGTGTTTTGTGCTTACCCTGTGTTGAACCCCTCATTACTTCTATTTCTATTTGCATAATTTATTTTTTTCTGTAGTCTTTTTTTGCCTTACCCGACTTTGTTCCAATTTAGTCATTTTCTCCTGTTCACTAGATATCATTTTCGTTGTGTGGAAACAAAGCCACGTTTTTATCTGGTTCCATCCACTCAGCTGTAAACAACTAAGACACATTTTCACTATTTTATCTTTAAATTGAATACTTATTTTAACCTTCAAGATTTTTCATTACTTGTTTTTACCTTTCGTCTCAGTGGGGCACCACTGAACGTATATTGCATTACTTCCTTCACAATTAATAGGCACAGATGTCCATTTCTCCCAGGATGTGGTGTCTGACCTATGTATACGTACTCCCCTAGTTGTACTCTCCTAGTTGTGGTTGCAGGGGTCGAGTCATAGCTCCTGGCCCCGCCTCTTCACTGGCCGCTACTGGGTCACTCTCCCTTCGCCATGAACCTTATCATACCTCTTCTTAAAGCTATGAATGGATCCTGCCTCCACGTGTGTGTGTGTATGTGTTTATAGGTGTGTGTATCTTGATTTTCTGTAGTTTTATCTAGGGGAAAAGGAGCAGCAAATGCAAGTAAACTTCCACATACATCACAGCCAATCCTGGAATGAAACCCGGGACCTTTTGGTTGTGAGTCGAGCACACTGTCACTGAGCTATCTTTCACTTGATGACACAGCGGGCAAGAAATAGTCTTAATGGCCCATTGTGTTTACCAGCAGAGATAAGGAGGGGAAACACTTGCCATGAGAGTTTGTTAACACAGTGTTGAGTGGAGTGCAAATATTACAACAATAGTATTGCTCTCAGGTGGCTAGAGCAATTGTCCTCGTGGCAGCAACTCGTTCTCGTACCACATACGATAAGCGTCCAAATTTCAACGTTGTCTGGGCTTTTTCCAGACTACGCCCTACCAAATGTATCTCGGCAGTTTCTTTAATTATTTATAGGTTTACGTCACCTTCCCTAATGTGTTTCAACTTAATAAAAAGAACAAATATTTGCTAACTGAACGTCCAAAAATTATCGAATAAAAGGGTACCCATTAAATCAGGTCGAACGCGTAAATATATATATATATGTCGTGCCGATTAGGTAAAACTGGTCAATTAGCAAGAACTCATTTAAAATTAAGTCCTTTCTAAAATTTTCTCTTATACGTTTAAAGATATATATTTTTTCATTTATGTTAATGTAAAATTTTATAATTTTGTACCAAGAGAAACTTTGAAAACCTACCTAACCTTATTACAACAAGCGCAATTTAATTTAGCCTAACCCAACTAAATATATTTTAGATACGTTAACAATAATTTAATAATAAAAAAACACAATGAAATATATTTTTTTCTTTAGGTTCAGAATGATTTTTGCGAAATTATTGCATACACAAATTTTCGCTTATCTTATATGGCAAGTTTTACCTAATCGGCACGACACACACACACACACACACACACACACACACACACACACACACACACACACACACACACACACACACACACACACACACACACACACACACACACACACACACACACACACACACACACACACACACACACACACACACACACACACATATATATATATATATATATATATAAATTTTAGAAAGGACTTAATTTTAAATGAGTTCTTGCTAATTGGCTGTTTTACCTAATCGGCACGACATACATATATATATATATATATATATATATATATATATATATATATATATATATATTATAATGTCGTGCCGAATAGGTAAAACTTGCGATTTTGGCTTAAATAGCAACGCTCTTATTGCCGAATAAGGCAAGCAAAAATTTGTGTATGCAATAATTTCGCAAAAATCATTCTGAACCTAACGAAACAAAATATATGTCATTGTGTTTTTTATTATTTAATTACTATAAACTTAATCTAAAATATATTTAGTTGGATTAGGCTAAATTCAATTGTGCTTGTTAAATAAGGTTAGGTAAGTTTTCTAAGGTTCTTTTGGTACAAAACTATTAATTTTTACATTTCATAAATGAAAAAATATATCTTTAAACGTAATAAGAGAAAATTTTAGAAATGACTATATTTTAAACGAGTTCTTGCTAATTGACCAATTTTACCTATTCGGCCTGGTGAAGGGCTCTTAATCCAATGAATTGGAGATAATCTTCCCAAGAATCAAACCTAATTATGTACCTCCCATACCACCCAACGTAATTTAATACAAGGGCGAAAAGACTGATCCTAATTTAGGCGCTGAGTTTGACCTGAATCCTTCAAGATCAGAAACACCCAAGTTCCAAGACATGAGACCTGAGACTCCCGGTAAGGTTTAACACAAGACCTGAAACACGGGTTATGATCTAACACACAGACCTGGAACACGGGTTGAGATCTAATACATAAGGCCTGAAACATGGGTACTGATCTAACACACAAAACCTGAAACACGGGTGGGGATCTAACACACAAAACCTGAGAGGCCTGAGGAAATTTTACACACAACACCTGAGGCCCTAGAGTTAGTCCAACACATAAGACATGAAACATTAGTCTGGTAATGCTGGGCTAAATATTAAAATGTTCGACCTCAACATTGCACAGCAAAAGCCAGTTGCTTCTCCGGCAGCATGAAGCAGCTAGATAATAGTGACTGGGGGGCAACACAGCCACCAGTCTGGCAGACGACTTGGTCATTAATGATACCTGAAATATATTTCTGCTCTCTCGCTACCTCTGTTTCTCTCCCTCCCTCCCTCCCTAGCTCCCTCCCTCCCTCCCTCCCTCCCTCCCTTTCTCTCTCTCTCTCTCTCTCTCTCTCTCTCTCTCTCTCTGGTAAGACGGATGTAATGAACAGTTATCACCTGGTGGGTGGTTGGGGGTGAGCAACTCTCGCAGACATGGGAATATTAACTAGGAACGTCAAACACATCAAGCAGAATGAACCTTTTTACTACACAACGTTTCGCCGAAAACAGGGTTTTATCGAGTCTTGATAAAGCCACGTGTAGGACAAAACGTGGTGTTATAAGGTAGTTTGCTTTGTTAGGCGCGTTTAAAGTATGTCGCCTATTCGATATTAAATGGCCTGGGTGTATTTTTATGTGATGGGTGCACACCGCTGATGTGATGGGTGCACACCGCTGATGTGATGGGTGCACACC
>WNWK01001964.1:107500-238188 GCA_009830355.1 Cherax destructor
ATATTCATCGGCGGCTCGCCCAACACACACCCTCGGGGACACCATTTTCTGTTGACACAATGGCCACATCCAACAGCCTTCAAAATTTATGCAAAATCGCCGTTTTCCGATAACCATCATTTGCAAACCAAATCCGCAACAGAAAGAGTGTGTGCGCCTTTCCGTTGCGCGGATTTTGAAGGGAAGCCAGAAACATTTGAGTGTTTGTATGTAGGGAGGGAGGGGGTGGGGACAGTTGTTCTGTGTATGTGAGAGTGGTTCTGTGTGGGAGCTGTGTATGTAAGGGGTCGCTCTCTCAGTAGCATTTGTGTATTGGGGTTCTCTGTGTTGGGCTGGTCTTTCTGTGTAGGAAGTGAGTGAGGATTCTGTGTGGAAGCCCCTCAAGGGAGGTTCTTGATGCTGATGAGGGTCTCTTGATCTAGGGAATTGGATCTGTGTTCCAGTTCCCTGAATTAAACCTGAATACCTTCCACATCCCCCCACAGGCACTGTATAATCCTACGCGTTTAGCGCCTCCCCCTTGATTATAATAATAATATTATCTGTGTGGAAGCTGAGTGTGAGACGTTTTTCCGTATATTGACTGTATGTGTGGGAGTTGGTTTTCAGTGTGGGGGCAGTTTGTGGGGAAGGTTGTCCTTGTGTGGACTGTGTTTGTGTGTGTTGGGGGAGGTGATGGTTTTCTGTATGGAGGCAGCGTTTTAGTGTTTATGTGTATGGGGATATCTATATTCGTGCAGCTGTTTGTGTGAGGACTGCTTATTAGTGGGAGGGGAGACGGACGGAAGTGTAGGGGAGGTTGATGGAAGATAATGTTGCCGGTGCATTTATGTATGGGTGTGTGTGTGTGTGTAATTGCCTAGTTGTAATTACCTATTTCCAGCTACAGCCTAGAGTCATCCACACCACCGTATGTCCTTGGGTAGCGAGTACAACATCCAGTTCTGCTGGAGGCGCTACTCTTAAGGATTGTGTGGTCCAATGGACTAAGGCGTCATGAGTTTTCGCCCACCATGAGGCAGGCCAAAGCAGTGTTGTTGTTGATCAATACCACTTGTTCGTGGGTACAATTAATATATATATATATATATATATATATATATATATATATATATATATATATATATATATATATATATATATATTATATATATATATATATATATATAAACAAACTCATGTACACATTCTTTTAAGACCGAATGGGCTGTCCCTTCTGGTCCTGTAGCTTTTTTTTATGAGCATCTGGTAACAATGTCGTTACTTTCTCTTTAGTTATTTCAATATCCTCTAATTCAGCTGTCTGTCTGGGACTAAAATCTTCTACATGAAAAATATCTTTTATGAACACACTCTGTAACTTTATATTTAATACTGTACACATTTCCTTTTCTGCCTCAGTGATTTTGACAATGTCTTTTAATCTTGTATTTTGTTTTTAGTCTTCAATTTGCTTTTTTTTACAAACTTAAATATGAAGTTTGGTTTTACCTTCCTCTTGTCTACTCTTTCCTTTTTTTCTCTCTTTGCATTTATATATTTATTTCTAGCCTCCTTGATTCTTTGATAAGTTTATTGACAGGTCCGCTTCCTTTATTGATTCCAAGATATTTCTTTTTTTTATAGTTCGCCAACACTTTCCATTAAATCATTCTAAATTTATTATTCAGCCTTATAAGCCTATTTGGAATAAACTGTGTGTACTCACCTAGTTCTCACCTAGTTGTGGTTGCAGGGGTCGAGTCAAAGCTCCTGGCCCCTCCTCTTACTGGCCGCTACTGGGTCACTCTCCCTGCGCCATGAGCTTTATCATACCTCTGCTTAAAGCTATGTATAGAGCCTGCCTCCACTACATCGCTTCCTAAACTATTCCACTTCACGACAACTCTGTGACTGAAGAAATACTTCCTAACATCTCTGTGATTCATCTGAGTCTTCAACTTCCAACTGTGTCCCCTTGTTGTTGTGTCCCATCTCTGGAACATTCTGTCTCTGTCCACTTTGTCAATTCCTCTCAGTATCTTATATGTTGTTATCATGTCCCCCCTATCTCTCCTGTCCTCCATTGTCGTCAGGTCGATTTCCCTTAACCTCCCCTCGTAGGACATACCCCTTAGCTCAGGGACTAGTCTTGTTGCAAACCTTTGCACTTTCTCGAGCTTCTTCACATGCTTGGCTAGGTGTGGGTTCCAAAATGGTGCTGCATACTCCAGTATGGGCCTAACGTACACAGTGTACAGGGTCCTGAACGATTCTTTATTAAGATGTCGGAATGCTGTTCTTAGGTTTGCTAGGCGCTCATATGCTGCAGCAGTTATTTGGTTGATGTGCGCCTCAGGAGATGTTCCTGGTGTTATACTCACCCCAAGATCTTTTTCCTTGATTGAGGTTTGCAGTCTCTGGCCCCCTAGGCTGTACTCCGTCTGCGGTCTTCTTTGCCCTTCCCCAATCTTCATGACTTTGCACTTGGTGGGGTTGAACTCCAGGAGCCAGTTGCTGGACCAGGCTTGCAGCCTGTCCAGATCCCTTTGTAGTTCTGCCTGGTCCTCGTCCGATTGAATTCTTCTCATCAACTTCACATCATCTGCAAACAGGGACACTTCGGAGTCTATTCCTTCCGTCATGTCGTTCACAAATACTAGAAACAGCACTGGTGTGTGCTGTGTGCGCGTGTGCGTGTGTGCGCGCGTGTGCGTGCTTGCGGTTTGCATTGTTCTGTTTTGCTCTTCTTTTGTGTGTTTTCTTCTTGAATTGCTATGATCTCTTGAGTGAATGTATACTGACTGTTTCTAATCATCTAACACCATCTTGGGTATGGTTCGGTTGTACGCCTCGCCCAGTGCGTTACAACATGAGGGAAATATCTCGACAACCTTCCCCTCACTAGTGTGTGCCAATCACATTGCTTTTGTTTGCAGTTCTGCTCATTTGTTTGCAAATCTCAGCACTGCCCCTCTCAACGATTGCTGATTAAAGCAATAACTCGCCTCTTGATCAGAGTATTGTCATAGTTTGGATGGTTAATGGGGTTGAAAGCCTTTCGACTACACGAGGGTCATTATGGCTGCATATCACGTGTTCACCACCAGTCAAAAGTACCTTAATCCTTACAATGCAGATTAATCTTTTGACATATATACACATCGAAAGGTACACATATCTCTGTGCTTATATCATGATAATCGTAAGTGAAACTTAGACATGCACAGGGAATCCAAAAGAAATTTTGCAAGGCGGAACAAGACTGCTTTGTGGCCCCTGGGGGCAGGCTGAGGCCCCAGGCTAAGTGAATTTTACATAATTGTTTTTCTAAATAAACCAAAAATAGTTGAAATTGCCAAAAAAATCAGATGAAAAATCAATATACAGAATAACGGACCCCGGACCAATGTACCAGCTAAACCCCCCTCTCATATGCCTTGGCCTATGTGTACTCGCCTTATTGTATTCACCTAATTGTGGTTGCAGGGGTCGAGTCATAACTCCTGACCCCGCCTCTTCAGTGGTCGCTACTAGGTCACTCCCTGCTCCGTGAGCTTTATCATACCTCTTTTTAAAGCTATGTATTGATCCTGCCTCCTCTACATCACTTTCCAGACTATTCCACTTTCTGACAACTCTGTGATTGAAGCAATACTTCTTAATATCTCTGTGACTCATCTGAGTCTTCAACTTCCAATTGTGACCCCATGTTGCTGTGTCCCATCTCTGGAGCATCCTGTCTGCCCACCTGTCGATTTCTCTCAGTATTTATATGTCGTTATCATGTGTTCCCTGTCCCTTCTGTCCTCCAGTGTTGTCAGGTCGAATTCCCTTAACCTTTCTCGTTGCAAATCTTTGCACTTTCTCTAATTTCCTGACGTACTTGGCCAGGTGTGGATTCCAAACTGGTGCTGCATACTCCAATATGGGCCTGACGTACACTGTGCACAGAGTCCTGAACGATTCCTTACTGAGATGTCGGAATACTATTCTCAGGTTTGCTAGGGTTCATATGCTGCAGCAGTTATTTCGTTGATGTGCGCCTCACGAGATGTACTCGGTATCATACTTACCCCAAGATCCTTTTCCTTGAGTAAGGTTTGTAGTCTTTGGCCCCCTAGAATCTGTGGTCTTGTTTGCCTTCCTGGTCCTCGTCCGATTGAATTCTCCTCATTAACTTCACATCGTCGGCAAACAGGGACACTTCTGAGTCTATTCCTTCCGTCATATGTCATTCACATATACCAGAAACAGCACCGGTCTTAGGACTGACCCCTGTGAAACCCCGCTTGTCACAGGCGCCCACTCTGACACCTCGTCACGTACCATGACTCGCGGATGCCTTCTAGTCAGGTATTCTCTGATCCATTGCAGTGCTTTCCCTGTTATACCTGCCTCGTCCTCCGGCTTTTGCACTAATATCTTGGTGGGACTGTGTCAAAAGCCTTCTAATAGTCCAAGAAAATGCAGTTTACCCACCTCTCTATCTATCTATCTATCTATCTATCTATCTATCTATCGTCTTACTGCTATTGACTTGTCATAGAACTCCAGTAGGTTTTTGACACAATATTTTCCGTCCCTGAATCCGTGCTGGTTGTCGTTGTGCGTGTGTCCTCGTATATGCTGCAGCAAACCTAAGAACAGCATTCTGATACCTCAGTAAGAATCGTTCAAGACTCTGTACACCGTGTATGTCAGGCCCATATTAGAGTATGCGGCACCAGTTTGGAACCCACACCTGGTCAAGCACTTAAAGAAATTAGAGAAAGTGCAAAGGTTTGCAACAAGACTAGTCCCGGAGCTAAGAGGAATGTCCTACGAAGAAAGGTTAAAGGAAATCGACTTGACAACATTGGAGGACAGGAGGGATAGGGTAAAACATGATAACAAATAAAATACTGCGAGGAATTGACAAGATGGACAAAGACAGGATGTTCCAGTGATGGGACACAGCAACATGGGGTCACAATTGGAAGTTGAAGACTCAGATGAGTCATAGGGATGTTAGGAAGTATTTCTTCATCCATAGAGTCTAGAAAGTGACGTAGTGGAGGCAGGATCTATACATAGCTTTAAGATGAGGTATGATAAATTTAGCTCATGAAGCAGGGAGAGAGTGACCTAGTAGCGACCAGTGAAGAGGCGGGGCCAGGAGCTATGAATAGACCCCTGCAACCACAATTAGGTGAGTACACACACACACATGCACATACACGTTTGACACGGGTTTAGCGATTACTCAATAATAATATAATGGAAGTGGGCATGCATAGTTCCTTTGTATATGGGGAAATGGGAGACAAAGGGGGTAAACTTGTTGAGTAAACCGGGTAAAGAGTATGGTAGAATTATTATTGAAAGAATTAAGGGTAAGATTGAAAGTAGAATTGCAAAACAAGGTTGTAGGGATGAAGGGAAGGGAATGTATAAACCAAGAGTTTATATTGAAGTATATAAGTGAACAATACTTAGATAAAAGTCAGGATCTTGTTTTGTTGTATTTATGGATTTAGCAAAGACATGATGTGGTGGAGAGGATAGCAGTGTTGCAGGTCTATGGAATAAGTGGTAGGCTACTACTGTAAAAGCATTAAAAGACCAAGGTATGTAGGAGCGAAGGGGATTATTTTCCAGTAAAAAGATTCCTTAGACAGGGATGCATAATGTCATCATGGTTGCTCAAGATGTATGTACGTAGATCCAGTTGTAAAAGGAATGCTTGTTTGTCAGGGAGAGGTACGAGATTAAAAGAACTCGAATTTTATACAAAACTGTTACAGTTGCTTTTTGCCGATAACTCGGTGTTTTTGGGAGATTCTGAAGAAAGTTGAACCCATGTGGTTTAGCGCTTCTATTTGATTATAATAATAATAATGAAGAAAGTTGCGAAGGTTATTGGAGGAGTTTGGGTGGTTATGTAAAAAAAAAAATTAAAAGCGAGTAAGGTGATGAATGTGACACAAAATCTTGATTGGATTTCAGATTGGGAGGAGGGCGAATGGAGGAAGTTTGTGTGTTCAGATATTTGAGAGTGGCCTTGTCGGCGGATGTGTCTATGAAAGATGTGAACGACAAACTTGACAAGAGGAAAAAAGAATGTGGCGTATTGACTCATCTGTGGAGACAAAAACTATCAGTGGAGGCGAAAGGAGGAAAACACCAGAGTATAGTGGTAAATACTGTTTATTTGGGTGTAAAGCATGGGTTTTAAACGGTACAGCGAGGAGGCTGGAGGCAGTGGAGATGTGTTTGAGGGCAATGTGTGGTGTGAATGTTATGCAGTGAATTCGGAGTTTGGAGGGCTGAAGCGGTTGTGGTAGTTGAGGTGGTTTTGACATTTAGAGAGAATGGAGCAAAAGATGACTACGAGGGTGTATAAATTTTGGTTAAGGTATGTGTGTTAGGGGCCTGAACATCCAACAGGCTTATGCGAGTGTATTAGATAGTAGTGTGTGGAGGTAAGTAATTTTTATGATTTGACGTGCTGTTGGTGTGCGAATAGTGTAATATTTATGAAGGGATTCAATGAAACCAATTTGCCGTATTTGAGTCCAGGAAAAGGAGCTACAGTACCCGCACTCTGAAGATTGAGAGGGAAGTTGCAAGTCGGAGGGCCATCTGAAATGTGGGAGATGGCCGCTGAATTAAAGATGATAACAATAATAATAATATAATACATTTCTATTCTCACTGCGCTCTCATCCTGTGACATATCCATAATATTCTTCTTTTTATTACATTCCCACTCCACCGGTTTTCTCATTCCTTTCACATCACAATTCATGCCTTTATTTCCATACCATTCTTATTTAAACATAGTTTCTATTTTCGCCACGTTTATTGTTTCATCATATTCCCGCTGTTATCAAGCCCTATTATTATTCCTAGCTCCACATTTCCATTCCCACCACATTCCTGGACTACTCTCCATTGCTGCTTCTCTCATATTCCCGAAGTTATAAGGGTAATTCCTATTTAAATTGTATCTTATAGCTAGTGCGTGTACGTGTCTATGTATGCGTGCGCGTGTGTGTGTAATTACTTGTTTGCAGTTATCTATATGAGTGCAGGTGGTGAGCTCCGGCTCTTGACTCTACCGACTAACGCGAAATTGCCCCCCTCTCAGGCACTATTCTGGAGGCACTTCTCTGTGCCTTCTTAGGTTCCACATTATGTTTGGTTTGGTTAGGGTTCCACACTGAGGCTACACACATAAGGACTCGCGTAAGAGGTAAAGAGAATCGTGAATGTGACTTTATATTGATTCTGGATGTCGTTTGGGAAGCCTGGCTGCGAGATTTCAATTTCTGTTTCACTTACCGGAAACTATCAGTCCCATCCAATTTACGAAAAAATTGGGTATCTAGAGAAGAATGGTGGACTAGTGTAGTCTAGGGAAGGACGTACCATGCGGGTGCTCTACAACTATATTGCCAACATTGATATCTGCAGATTCTAGGTAACTAAATAAGTATAGATCCTCCTCTTTAAAGATGAGTCTGTTCCCACTCCATTTTGTTAAATGATCTTGGCTGTTGTTGATATTATTGCAACCACAAGCCTTGATTCTTTAAGTCTTATGATACAATTATTAGCAATAATAATTTGCATCTTACTAAAGCAGATAAAATGAATGCAATAGTAATTTTGAAAGAAACTGATTACTAAGATAAAATGAATAATCTCTTAGATGATACGGAAACTTATTCTGAACTTAGAGAGAATCCCTCAGAATCTATTAACAGTAATTTCAATAAAACAATAAAACGTCTACTTAAAGACAAAGACCCATCAAGGGAGGTTCCTAGACGCTGGTGAGGGGCTCTTGATCTAGGGAACTGGATCTGTGCTCCAGTTCCCCGAATTGAGCCTGAATACCTTCCATCCTTCCTTCTTACAGGCGCTGTATAATCCCTACGGGTTTAGCGCTCTCCCATGATTATAATAATAATAATAATAATAATATGTAAGAATAATAATAAAGGCAAAGATGAATTAATTAAAAAAATTACGTCCACTAATCCATCTTTACCCCACATGTATGGATTAATAAAAACGCACTAACCAGTTAATCCAGTTAGACTAATTATTAGCTCCATAGGTTCAGTTTCCTATAAATTATCTAAATGGCTTGTACATATTTTGAGCCCAATTGTTGGAAAAATTTATATTTTTAATGTTAAAAACAACATAGATTTAGTGGATAAATTAAGCACCTTGACTGACTTAAATGATTTCAACATGGTTAGTTTTGATGTTACTTCCTTGTTTACAAAAGTTCCGGTCGATGATTTATTAAGATTCTTATCTGAAGAACTTGTTAATTATGATTTACCATTGCCAGTTCCTACTATCATTAAACTTATTAAAGCTTTATATTATTGATGCAAAATTTGTGTTTAATGACCAGTTTTACACTCAAAGTTTGGTATGGCAATGGGAAATCCTCTCTCACCTTTTCTTAGTAATTTATACATGAATTTTTTTTTAAACAAGATTGCTTAAACACATTCCTTCCTACGAGAGCTAAGTGGTATAGATATGTTGTTGATATTTTGTGCCTTATTCCTAAGAATATAGATATAAACCATTTCCTTGTTAAATTAAATAGTTTAACTTATTTTGTAAATTTTACTGTTGAGTTCGAAGAAAATAACTCATTGCCTTTCCTAGATATTTTAATTATTACTGTAACAATGATTTTAAATTTAAAATTTATAGATAACCAACAAATAACTGTTCTATATACACTATTATTCTTCACGTCAAGACAGAGTTAAACTGTCGGTATTCCCATCAATGTTTTTGAGAGCTTTGCGTAGTTGTAGTTCAGAGTTCATAGATGAAGAATTCTAAAAAAATTATGAAATAGCTAATGATCTAAAATATCCAAGAAACTTAATTGATAAATCCTTTAAACTACCAAAAATACTTTTTACAATTAAAAAAGGGACATCCAACCTTATCCAACTAAAAATTTCTAATTACAAACAAAATAAATTGAATTACCAAGTTAAGATATCTAATTTGTGAATTCCATTGAAAGAATAATGTAGAAGGATGCAGTTATTTTACAGTGAACTGTAGCTCATGAAATTCTTAATTCGTGTGGGTTATTCAGCATATGATGGGGTAGATGCTGGGTCCTCCATCAGGTTATTGTGACCCGATTTGCTTTCATTCACGCGAGATTTAGATTTTGCTGCCGAAGCTGCTAACTTATTTTGCACCCCATAACCATACTGTGGAGGGTAGCGTAAGAGCATATGCATACACAAAAGTTCTGGGAACTAGAACTCAAGAAAATTAACAGGAGTTCATCTGAATTTACGTCTACAGTTGGTTTATCTGTTGTAAGCAGATTTTAGAAATTTGCTTAATATATCTGGTATCTTATTCCATTAAAAAGATACCTTGACATATTATATAGTTTAGTATATCTCTATATCCCTCGAATTGGACAGTGAAGAAAGTGATCATAAGGCTGACCAAATACCAGGCATTTAGTCTGATCATAATCAGTCTGTCTGCCAAATATGGATTGGTGGAATGATGATGTAAAGAGAGTAGTAAGGGAGAAAAAGTTAGCATATGAGAGGTTTTTACAAAGTAGAAGTGATGCAAGGAGGGAAGAGTATATGGAGAGAAAAAGAGAGGTTAAAAGAGTGGTGAAGCAATGTAAAAAGAGAGCAGATGAGAGAGTGGGTGAGATGTTATCAGCAAATTTTGTTGAAAATAAGAAAAAGTTTTGGAATGAGATTAATAAGTTGAGGAAGCCTAGAGAACAAATGGATTTGACAGTTAAAAATAGGAGAGGAGAGTTATTAAATGGAGAGTTAGAGGTATCGGGAAGATGGAGAGAATATTTTGAGTTGTTAAATGTTGATGAAGACAGGGAAGCTGTGATTTCGTGTGTAGGGCAAGGAGGAATAACATCTTGTAGGAGTGTGGAAGAGCCAGTTGTGGGTGTAGGGAAGTTCGTGAGGCAGTGGGTAGAATGAAAGGGGTAAGGCAGCTGGGATTGATGGGATAAAGATAGAAATGTTAAAAGCAGGTGGGGATATAATTTGGAGTGGTTGGTGCTATTATTTAATAAATGTATGGAAAAGGGTAAGGTACCTAGGGATTGGCAGAGAGCGTGTATTGTTCCTTTGTATAAAGGCAAAGGGGACAAAAGAGAGTGCAAAATTATAGGGGAATAAGTCTGTTGAGTGTACCTGGTAAAGTGTATGGTAGAGTTATTATTGAAAGAATTAAGAGTAAGACAGAAAGTAGGATAGCAGATGAACAAGGGGCTTTAGGAAAGGTAGGGGGTGTGTAGACCAAGTGTTTACAGTGAAACATATAGGTGAACAGTATTTGGATAAGGGTAAAGATGTTTTTGTGGCATTTATGGATTTGGAAAAGGCGTATGATAGGGTAGATAGGGGGCAATGTGGCAGATGTTGCAGGTGTATGGAATAGGAGGAAGGTTACTGAAAGCAGTAAAGAGTTTTTATGAGGATAGTGAGGCTCAGGTTAGAGTGTGTAGGAGGGAAGGGGACTATTTCCAGTAAAAGTGGGCCTTAGACAAGGATGTGTGATGTCACCGTGGTTGTTCAATATATTTATAGATGGGGTTGTAAGAGAAGTGAATGCGAGGGTCTTGGCAAGAGGTGTTGGGCTAAAAGATAAAGAAGCAAATACAAAGTGGGAGTTGTCACAGTTGCTTTTGCTGATGACACTGTGCTTTTGGGAGATTCTGAAGAGAAGTTGCAGAGGTTGGTGGATGAATTTGGTAGGGTGTGTAAAAGAAGAAAATTGAAAGTGAATATAGGAAAGAGTAAGGTGATGAGGATAACAAAAAGAATAGGTGACGAAAGATTGGATATCAGATTGGAGGGAGAGAGTATGGAGGAGGTGAATGTATTCAGATATTTGGGAGTGGACATGTCGGCGGATGGGTCTATGAAGGATGAGGTGAATCATAGAATTGATGAGGGAAAAGGGTGAGTGGAGCACTTCGGAGTCTGTGGAGACATAGAACCTTGTCCATGGAAGTAAAGAGGGAATGTATGAGAGTATAGTTATACCAACGCTCTTATATGGGTGTAAGCATGGGTGATGAATGTTGCAACGAGGAGAAGGCTGGAGGCAGTGGAAATGTCATGTCTGAGGTCAATGTGTGGTGTGAATATAATGCAGAGAATTCGAGTTTGGAAATTAGGAGGAGGTGCGGGATTACCAAAACGATTGTCCAGAGAGCTGAGGAGGGGTTGTTGAGGTGGTTTGGACATGTAGAGAGAATGGAACGAGACAGAGTGACTTCGAGAGTGTATAAATCTGTAGTGGAGGAAGGCGGGGTAGGGGTCGGCCTAGGAAAGGGTGGAGGAGGGGGTAAAGGAAGTTTTGTGTGCGAGGGCTTGGACTTCCAGCAAGCATGTGTGAGCGTATTTGATAGGAGTGAATGGAGGCATATGGTTTTTAATACTTGACGTGCTGTTGGAGTGTGAGCAAAGTAACATTTATGAAGGATTCAGGAAAC
Source organism: Cherax destructor (assembly GCA_009830355.1). NCBI lineage: Eukaryota > Metazoa > Arthropoda > Malacostraca > Decapoda > Parastacidae > Cherax > Cherax destructor. The sequence continues at coordinate 119,010 of WNWK01001964.1, forward strand.
CGGCAGGCCGGACTTGAGTTCTGGAGATGGGAAGTACAGTGCCGGCACTCTGAAGGAGGAGTGTTAATGTTGCAGTTTTATAACTGTAGTGTAAAGCACCCTCTGGCAAGACAGTGATGGAGTGAATGATGATGAAAGTTTTTCTTTTCGGGCCACCCTGCCTTGGTGGGAATCGGCCGATGTGTTAATAAAAAAAAAAAATTTATATAAAACCAAGCCTAAGTTTATTCACATTGCAAGTTGCTTTACAAACGTACTTACATATCTACGTTCATGTTATATTGAGTGGCAGATCTACAGTCCTATGACAGTTTCTTTATTTACTTCTAATGTTTATTCCAAATGCTAGACACAGACGTACCTAATATCTATATTTCTATCACGGTACTTTCTCTGGATAACTTATCAAGTTTATCATGATGGAGTAATTCAGTGTATGATGGAATACATGAAAATTGTACATTAATTCATTTTTTTCCAGATTTTGTTTATATACTTGGAGTCTCCAATGAACATGTTAGTCATTATACGAGTCAAAAGCCTCCAGTAATGATATGGTAATAATCACAGAGTCAAGCTCAGTGTCTTGAGTTCATTTTAGAGACATTAGGATGGCAAACAATTCAGGATGTAGTGGTTAGGGTAGGTAAGGTTCGTCAGGAAACAAGACAAGTGTTTCCTGACGAGGGTGTTAGATGACGCGCCGTTGTAGCTTTTGGTCTAGACGCCCAATTGTTAGTTCTAGTGCCTAACTCAACATAGTTCCTGTCGTTCTTATCAATGGATGTGATAACTAGAGCAGATGCAGTCATGTTAATAGACTGCTTAAATCCATCAGAGAACAAGTCCTTGAGTACTTAAAAAAGCTGACGTTTGGGCGAAACGTTATCTACAGAGATAACTGTGCCATGAGAGTCTTTGTTGCAATAGACGATAACGTGGGAATACCTTCAAGTTGTAGATAATTAAGACGTAAAAGCAATAATTGCAAACTATATTCCGACAAAACGTTCTCCGATTCAAGTTTCTAATTACAACTTTTGTGTTTTTATCATCTATGAGTGTGTGTGTTTTTCTTACTTTATTTGTCGATCTTTTGCATTCCAAAAAAAAAAACTAAATTAGAAAAGAGTCAACAGCGGTAATTTTGTCCTATCTTCTTCTGGCAATTCTCACTTAGGTCACTAAATAAAAAAAAAAATTCGCTGTATAATTAATAGATTTTAGCGACCGGTTTAAACTGCTCATACTTATTATAATTATCTACACTAATTATCTGTAATTATATACACATAAAATAGGTACATCCTTCGCACGCATACAAGCTGTTGTTGAACGTGAAGCCTTCATTAATTAAGCTTTATTCATTGTATTTTAATCTAGCACCTTTCATTAGCGACTTTTTGTGTCATTATCTTCTTTTAACCTTTTTTTTCATCTAATTATTACCTGTTTGTAGGTACTAAAGCTCCTCAATATTCATGGTGTCCCATCTTCTTTGCTAATGATTGTAGGTAAACATTTTCTCTCACTGTGAGCCGCAACCATCGTCTAGCACGCAGGTGCCTATTTACTGCTAGGTAAACAGGAGCAACAGGTACATAGGGCAGTAACAATAGGTCTTGTTCAGCCCCAGGATCGAGTCCGGGACTTATCAGTTGCGCACTGAAATCACGAAGCTACTTAGCAAGTTGTCAAAGTCACTTGTCGATAGACATTTAACCATGTGTGGTGTGTGTATTAGTTACCATTTTGTCCTAGGCACTTGTCGATTAGTCACTAGGCCTATTGTGTGTGAATTAGTGTGTGTGTTACCATTTTGATCTAGGCTCATGTCGATTAGACGTGTGTGTGTGTGTGTGTGTGTACTCACCTAGTTGTGGTTGCAGGGGTCGAGTCACAGCTCCTGGCCTGTGTGTGTATGTATGTATATGTGTGTGTATGTGGAGTGTGTATGTGTATATGTATGTGACTATATATGAGTGTGTGTGTGTGGTGTGTGTGTGTGTATGTGACTATTTGTGTTTGTGTGGTGTGTGTATGTGTGTGTGTGCAATGTGTGTGGAGTGTGTGTGTGTTAGTGTTAGTGTGTGTGTGTGTGTATTAGTTACCATTTTGTCCTAGGCACATGTCGATTAGACTCTAGGCCAGTTGTATAAGCGTGCGTGTATGTGTGTGTGGAGTGTGTGTGTGTGGAGTGTGTGTGTGTGTGTGTGTGTGTGTGTGTGTGTGTGTGTGTGTGTGTGTGGAGTGTGTGTGTGTGTGTGTATGTGTTGTTTTGAGGTGTCTGTACGAAGGTGTGTGTGCGTGTGTGTATATATATGTACTAATTAGATGTATAGACAGACCGACGGGGAATACTCCACCACGTAGTAATTACCACGCTCAACGACCCCGAACAGCCCTGCAATCAGCTAATGCAGCAGCTCCTGCAGCAGGAAGTAGTAGTACTTCCAGCAGGTAGAAGTAGTACATCTAACAAGCAGGAGCTCCAGGATGTAGAATAAGTACCCTCAGCAAGCAAAACAATTTCCTCGAAATAGTAACTCCAGCAGGTAGAGGTAGTACCTCCAGCAGGTGGAGGTAGTGCCTCCAGTAGGTAGAAGTAGTTCCTCCATCAGATAGAAGTGCCTCCAGCAGAAAGAAGTAGTGCCTCCAGCAGAAGAAGTAGTGCCTCCAGCAGATAGAAGTAGTGCCTCCATCAGATAGAAGTAGTTCCTCCAGCAGATAGTAGTAGTTCCTCCATCAGATAGAAGTAGTGCCTCCAGCAGGTAGAGGTAGTGCCTCCAGTAGGTAGAAGTAATTCCTCCATCAGATAGAAGTGCCTCCAGCAGATAGAAGTAGTGGCTACAGCAGATAGAAGTAGTGCCTCCATCAGATAGAAGTAGTGCCTCCAGCAGATAGAAGTTGTGCCTCCATCAAATAGAAGTAGTGCCTTCAGCAGATAGAAGTAGTGCCTCCATCAGATAGAAGTAGTGCCTCCATCAGATAGAAGTAGTGCCTCCATCAGATAGAAGTAGTGCCTCCATCAGATAGAAGTAGTGCCTCCATCAGATAGAAGTAGTGCCTCCATCAGATAGAAGTAGTGCCTCCATCAGATAGAAGTAGTGCCTCCATCAGATAGAAGTAGTGCCTCCATCAATAGAAGTAGTCCTCCATCAGATAGAAGTAGTGCCTCCATCAGATAGAAGTAGTGCCTCCATCAGATAGAAGTAGTGCCTCCATCAGATAGAAGTAGTGCCTCCATCAGATAGAAGTAGTGCCTCCATCAGATAGAAGTAGTGCCTCCATCAGATAGAAGTAGTGCCTCCATCAGATAGAAGTAGTGCCTCCATCAGATAGAAGTAGTGCCTCCATCAGATAGAAGTAGTGCCTCCATCAGATAGAAGTAGTGCCTCCATCAGATAGAAGTAGTGCCTCCATCAGATAGAAGTAGTGCCTTCAGCAGATAGAAGTAGTGCCTCCATCAGATAGATGTAGTGCCTCCATCAGATAGAAGTAGTGCCTCCAGCAGATAGAAGTAGTGCCTCCATCAGATAGAAGTAGTGCCTCCATCAGATAGAAGTAGTGCCTCCATCAGATAGAAGTAGTGCCTCCATCAGATAGAAGTAGTGCCTCCATCAGATAGAAGTAGTGCCTCCATCAGATAGAAGTAGTGCCTCCATCAGATAGAAGTAGTGCCTCCATCAGATAGAAGTAGTGCCTCCATCAGATAGAAGTAGTGCCTCACAGATAAAAGTAGTGCCTTCATCAGATAGAAGTAGTGCCTCCATCAAATAGAAGTAGTGCCTCCAGCAGATAGAAGTTGTGCCTCCAGCAGATAGAAGTTGTGCCTCCATCAGATAGAAGTAGTGCCTCTATCAGATAGAAGTAGTGCCTCCATCAGATAGAAGTAGTGCCTCCATCAGATAAAAGTAGTGCCTCCATCAGATAGAAGTTGTGCCTCCAACAGATAGAAGTAGTGCCTCCATCAGATAGAAGTTGTGCCTCCATCAGATAGAAGTAGTGCCTCTATCAGATAGAAGTAGTGCCTCTATCAGAAGTAGTGCCTCTATCAGAAGTAGTGCCTCCATCAGATAGAAGTAGTGCCTCCATCAGATAGAAGTTGTACCTCCATCAGATAGAAGTTGTGCCTCCATCAGATAGAAGTAGTGCCTCCATCAGATAGAAGTTGTGCCTCCATCAGATAGAAGTTTTGCCTCTATCAGATAGAAGTAGTGCCTCCATCAGATAGAAGTTGTGCCTCCATCAGATAGAAGTAGTGCCTCCATCAGATAGAAGTAGTTGCCTCCATCATATAGAAGTTGTGCCTCTATCAGATAGAAGTTGTGCCTCTATCAGATAGATGTAGTGCCTCCATCATATAGAAGTTGTGCCTCCATCAGATAGAAGTAGTGCCTCTATCAGATAGAAGTTGTGCCTCCATCAGATAGAAGTAGTGCCTCTATCAGATAGAAGTAGTTCCTCTATCAGATAGAAGTAGTGCCTCTATCAGATAGAAGTAGTGCCTCCATCATATAGAAGTTGTGCCTCTATCAGATAGAAGTTGTGCCTCTATCAGATAGAAGTAGTGCCTCCATCATATAGAAGTTGTGCTCCATCAGATAGAAGTAGTGCCTCTATCAGATGAAGAGTTCCTCTATCAGATAGAAGTAGTGCCTCCATCAGATAGAAGTAGTGCCTCCATCATATAGAAGTTGTGCCTCTATCAGATAGAAGTTGTGCCTCTATCAGATAGAAGTAGTGCCTCCATCATATAGAAGTTGTGCCTCCATCAGATAGAAGTAGTGCCTCTATCAGATAGAAGTAGTTCCTCTATCAGATAGAAGTAGTGCCTCTATCAGATAGAAGTAGTGTCTCTATCAGATAGAAGTATTGCCTCCATCAGATAGAAGTATTGCCTCCATCAGATAGAAGTATTGCCTCCATCAGATAAAAGTAGTTCCGTCAGCAGGGAGAAGTAGTTTCCTCAGCAGGAAATAGTTCCTGCAGCAGGTAGAAGTTAATGTTCTCGCAGGCAGTAGTAAATCCCAACAGGTATCAGTATGTCCTCCAGCTGTTATAACAGGGTAACGAGATTACTTCATCACCCAGATGGTGCTTTTAATAGTCCTTAAACTCCACTTAATCACTCTGGAAGACTGATTAATGTACTCAGTAGTTACTCTTTTGGGTAAAAATAGCATACAACATTTGGAAGGAATGCGGTTATATATTACACTATTGATGAAAATTTAGAGAATCTGGAAATGACACGTAAAGTGCCTCCTTTAAGCTAAGAATTGAGGTACACATAAATAATAGTTCCCCTCCTCTCATCTTCCACAGCCAAAAACTCTAACAGAGGACTATCAAGAACATAAAATGTAATAATCTTTCATGTGTTTCTTACTCGAAATTTCTTGCTATGAAACCCGGTATTTTCATGGCGTTACTTCTCCTGGCTACGTATTGTTTAGTGTAATTTCAGAGATTTTTAAGAATGTGTGAAAAGTTTTACTATACACCTCTTATTGAGCACTCCTTATCCGTCATGCGGAGAGTAGCTTCTAATATATTGTACAGCCAATATCGGGCACGTGGATGGTCGTGGCTAGTTTGTACAACCCATGTGTAAAGTGGAGGGAAGAGCATATACATTGTGCGTCCCTTATATACCATGTAAACGGTGCCCGTTTATTGTACAAACTGTATCTGTTATGTGAAGAGAAGAGCTGATATAGTGAGGATTCCACTCCATTTCTATCCTGTGGACGGTCGTTAAGTAACTTAGCGTGCACCCCATACATGTCACGTGAACGGCAGCTGGTAATTTATTGTGTGCTCCCTATGTATCCTGCGGACGGAAGTGGGTAGTTCATTGTTCTCCCAATATCGGTCATATGGACGGTAGCAACTAGTTTATTTAGTATCATATCCGCTCAGTAGGCGGTAACCGATACAGTAGTTAATTGTGCATCCCATATTCACCCTGTAGATAATAGTGACTATTGTGAATGCTATATCCATTCTGCGGATATTATTGGCTAGTTAATTGTGCGTCCTATATCCATCCTATGGATGGTAGTACATTTATCCTATGGATAATAGCAGCCAATTTATTATACATCCTATATTCATTGTTTGGACGATAGCGACTAGTTTATTGTGCAGCTGATATCCATATTCCGCAAGGGAATATTGATCCACAAAAGGCTAAAGAACTAGTTCCTGAAAGGGTTAAGAGTCACTGAAAATTACTTTCCTAAGATTCTTTTCTAATTTCGATTTTGTTAGAAAAATTAAGGGGTGTAGGAATCATATTAAAAAAACGAAACCAAGTGACCGATTCATCTCTGACGTCATACTAGAGGAAACACCAGGGGTGTGTATGTGTGTGTGTGTGTGTGTGTGTGTGTGTGTGTGTGATTACCTAGTGTAGCTACAGGAGTGGATGGAGGGCGAAACGTATACAAATAAAGGTACCCAGATGTTGCACGTGTTAATTCTTCATCTTGTCAGCATTGTATACCATTCATACACATAGCTCATACTGCTCAACTCTTGCAGACATATTAGAGTTCTTCCTTGGACAATTTTTAAATTACCTATGTGATTTTTTTTTTTTTGCAATTTTGGAATATATGAAGGCTATTTTATAGTATACCAGTGTAGCATATGAGTTTCTCAAAATTTCATTTATATGATCTTCCGGTGCATTTATTTTAATAGTAACTCCTTGATCCTTCTCTTATCTGATACGTTCATATTTTTCCACATTCTACATTCTTCATATAGCCTGATTTCACTTTCTCCCATTTCTATTACATGGCATTTGTTTTTCCTTCTGGTAAATCAGTTATATAAATTAGGTTACTAGGGCAAGTATACAACCCTGAAGCATCCCACTTTTAATACCTTCATGGAGACATTTGTTCTCTTATAACTCTTCGCACTTGCCTCTCAAAAAGTCTCACTTCCATTGTAATAATTTACCTTTAATTCCTCCTATATTTTCCAGTTTTCAAATTAGTCTTTCATGGGGAACTCGATCAGAAACTTTCTTAAAGTCTAGGTAAGTTCAGTCTGCCCATCCATTTCTTTCTTGAACAATTTCCTTAACTCCGTCATAATAACATATCTGATATACATGAATTTCCCGACCGAAAACCAAGTTGTTTACCATTTTTTTTTATTCTCTTAAGTGTTGAATCTACTTTTTTTCAAATGACTTTTTCCAAAAATTTTACAACTAAACTCGTCAACGAAACCGGCTGTCTTTTTTTTTTTTTTTTTTTTTTTTTTTTTTAAGTACATACAATAGACAAAGTATATGTGATCTTTCATGTGTATGCTAATTTATCATCCTATAGTGAAATCTAAAAAAAAAAATCAAAGTGGATAACATAATTTTTCTGCGCACTCTCTTAATTAAGACCCAGTGTGCTAACCTATCTGGTCTTGTAGTTTTTTTTTATCATTTAGCAACAATTTCTATACTTCCTCTTTACTTACTGCACTATCCTCTAATTCATCTAACGGACTGAGATTATTAAAATCTGCTTCCTGAAAATTTCTTTAGGCACACACTCTTTGGGAAACACCCGCCGTGTACACAGCACTGGGAGGAGCTCCCTTTATGGCTCAAATCTGGAAATGGCGTCCCAAAGCGACGGTCACCTGGATGAAGCTATCCCCGTACGACGCATCCAGAACGACGCAGTCAGTGAAATAGGTATCCTAGTATGACGTACCCAGAGTGATGTAGTCGACCCCAGCCATCGCCCTGCCAATCCAGAAGTCGCTATGCCCCGCCACGCCCCACTCTGCCACCGCTCAGACCCGTCACTGCTCTGAACTGCCCTGCCCGTCGTAGCCTGCCACCATCCAGACCCGTCACTTCCCTGTCCTGCTCCGCCCGTCATGCTCTACCACCACCCAGACCCGTCACTGCCTTGCTCTACCCCGCCCGTTATGGTCTACCACCGAGACCCGTCACTGCATTGCCACAGCAAGAGAAAAGAAGAAGTCAACCCACACCCGGGGGCCCCCAAGAAAGAAGACAGAAGAAAGAAGAAGATGACCGACACCCTCTACCCAGGGTTGCCAAATGCCGGGTCACCATTTGGAGAAGACCCGGGCCGGATGTACCGGCGAACAAACAACAAACAACAACAACCACACGCCCACACCTTCACATTCCAGAGCCACAAGCTCTGGGAGGCAGGAGGTTAAACTCTGAGGTCAAACTTTGAAGTCACCCACCCAGTCTTCTGAGGCTGGAGCCACGGTCTCTGAGGCTGGTCCTGGAAGTCGGTCTGGTGGGTGTGAGACATCTACCCACCTGGGGCAGTGGCTACTTACGAAAGGCCATCTGGTGGATGTGAATCATTCATTCACCTTGGGGATTTGTTATCGGTCTTTGGAGATGGTCTTGTAGTTAGGTGCCCACCCATGGTCACGCATCCACGTACTCGTCGCCACCACACCCGCCACCACAAACTTCACTACTACCACAAACACCATCTCTACCACAAACACCTCCATCACCACTCCACCACAAATACCAACACCACCTCCATCACAAACACCACTTCACAAACACCAACAACCTTCACCATCACAAACACCACTCCATAAACACCAACACCACCTCCGCCATCACAAACACCACCACCACCACAAACACCACTCCACAAACACCATTCCATAAACTACAACACCTCCACCATCACAAACACCACAAACACCACTCCACAAACACCAACACCACCACCACCATCACAAACACCACTACCACCATCACCATCACAAACACCAACAACACTGCACAAACACCACTACCACCATCACCATCACAAACACCAACAACACTGCACAAACACCAACACCACCTTCATCATAAACACCACCACCATCACAAACACCAACACCACTGCACAGACACCAACACCACCACCACCATCACAAACACCACCACCATCACAAACACCACCACCACCATCACAAACACCAACACCACTGCACAGACACCAACACCAACACCACCACCACCACCATCACAAACACCACCACCACCATCACAAACACCAACACCACCTCCATCATAAATACCACCACCATCACTAACACCAACACCACTGCACAGACACCAACACCACCAACACCACCACCACCACCATCACAAACACCACCACCACCATCACAAACACCAACACCACCATCACAAACACCAACACCACTGTACAAACACCAACACCACTTCCACCATCATTAACACCACCTCATTTAAGCAAGGATGGGTTGCCAGGTACTCATTTATTTATCAAATAACCAAAAGAGGGATAAGTGATAGCTTATAATCATATTTTATATTTTTATTCCTTATAAGTCTCATTCATACCTTTCAGCCCAACACCATATTGGTGAAGCAGATTGCAGCAGGTGAGCGGCTCTGATAAGTGTCTCGTAACCTGGAGAGAGAGAGAGGGAGAGAGCATAAGCATAGCATAGCAGGTGGACTCTTAGCAGGAAGTAGGAACGGAGGTCCCTTTTACACAGCAAATTTATGGGATCATTTTCTATTGGAGCACCGTTTTTCCCATTAGCAGGTTCACCCCTGTTGCTGATGACGTAATCTTAAGCCAAATCATTCCTGTTTAGTAAGACATGCAGACATCAGCATATATATGTATGCAACACTTCGTCATTCTATATATCATTAAGACATATTTTTACAGAGTACACATACACCGTGTCCTCAAAGACTTTTTTCAGATTTCAAAAAATATTTAGAAGATGTGGTAAAAAGATATGAAAATGCAGTTCTCTGCATACACCAGCGTAAATATCCTTACTTAAGAGGCGCGTCAGTTTCCCTGTCTCCTAATATGTTTATTTTTCCACTATAATGTACCTTGTCCATAATTACTATCGCATTTGTTTTGTCTGCTTTCGTGAAGGTGAAGTCCAGGATCTTTCCTTAATTCATGGTATAACTTAACAAATCTTTGAGGACAATTGTGTCTGAGCAAAGCTCACACCTCTACAACACTATTGTCCTCAAAGATTTGTTAAGTTATACCATAAATTAAGGAAAGATCCTGGACTTCCTACAACAGACAAACAAATGCTGTAATAATGGACAAGGTAGATTACAGGGGGAAAATAACATATTAGAAAAGAGAGGAATTGAGGTGCCTCTTAACTTTCCCTGGCAGATGGATTGTGCATGATGGCTCCCATCAAATGGGACTCTCGCTCCCACACTGTTGGGCTTCTTCGGGGGTGCTTGGAAGGATTATAGTTTCCAGTTAACAGCAGCTTACATTAAAACACTCCGTGATAGAATAAATGAAGGCATCAGAAAATTCACATCGGATGTTTTGGCCAATGCACATAATGAACTGGAAGTTTTATAATTAGATGTGTTTAGTTTCCTTTTTTTTAACTAGAATTGTGACCATGTTAATGTTCTTAAATACACTTTAATGGTGTCTTGCCTTTAATTCCACGAGATTAACCAAACCCGATATTTTCTAAAGATTTGTTTTTGCCTGTATTCTAAGAGTGTCAGAAAAGTTACATGCAATACGACATTTTCCTTAACGTTTTCGGCTTAATTAGGTCTAACTATAAAATTATAATGAATTATGTTGATAAATGTTTTATAAATGAGTGAATGATGAAAGTTTTTCTTTTTCGGGCCACCCTGCCTTGGTGGGAAACAGCCAGTGTGTTATTAAATAAATAAAAAGAATATAGTGTTAGTTTTCTTGATAAAAAGCGTGAATCATGCTCTTTTGTTCTTGGATAACGTTCTAAAATACATTTAACAAAAACTTCTCTGACATCGAAAAGGTTGGAGAACCCTTAAAGTAGCGGGTGTTAAAAAAAAGTTGTCAAGTGGGTATCAACACTATTCTCACACTCTGAGATCAGAGATTGATCACAGACCCGGCTCACTTAGCGGAGGATCGAGCCTCCACCTATACGCTGAATGATCCACAAGCTTATGATCCACACGCTGAATGATCCACACGCTGACTGATCCACACGCTGACTGATCCACACGCCTGCTGCCTGTAGCAGCAGTTGGGAATGATAGGTTACCTACATCAGCAGTTGTGTATGATGAGTTGCCTATAGCAGCAGTTGGGTATGGTGGGTTGGGCATAGCAGCAGTTGGGTATGGTAGGTTGGGTATGAAGGTGTCATTGGAAAAATACACAAATGCAGTATAATGGAATCAACAAAGGATCGCTTTATGATGCATTTGTGTCTGTTTTTCCATCGTGTCAGTATTTTATACAATGTGTTTCTTCTTGCTAGAAGTTGTTTTATTTTGGCTAATTATTTTTTACCATTGATGTTCTTATTTATGATTTGTATTTATTTTTATTGTCAAGAGTGGTGATTGCTTTATCAGGTGGAAGCACTCTCTAAAATCTCGTAACTTACTAACATCTTCCTGGTCGCCAGCGCTATCGTGGTACAAAAACGACATCTACAACTTCTCGAGGAACAAGCACATCTCTCGGCTATGTGTATCTTATTGTTTTTGCTGCCTAAGCGACTAGTTTACCGTGCACCCGCAGCTCATCCCGTTAGTTGTAATGGAAAAAAAGGACTTAGAGGGTGGAAATGGAAATTTCTCCGATTATGGATATATATATATATATATATATATATATATATATATATATATTATATTTATAGTTTTTCAAAGTGTTGTTTTGCATATATATATATATATATATATATATATATATATATATGCTATATTATGTAATAAAATATACCGTGGTAGGAGAAGTGGAATATTCAAATGGCTTCAGGAAGAAATCCAGATATTCTTCCTTGAAGCCTTTTTATCCACTTCTCCGAGGCTATGGGTCCCACAATTTGCACCAGAGGTGGACCCCATCCTATATATATATATATATATATATATATATATATATATATATATATATATATATGTCGTGCCGAATAGGCAGAACTTGCTATTTTGGCTTAAATAGCAACGCTCATCTTGCCATATAAGACAAGCGAAAATTTGTGTATGCAATAATTTCGCGAAAATCATTCTGAACATAACGAAAAAATATATTTCTTTGTGTTTGTTTATTATTAAATTATTGTTCCCGTATCTAAACTATATTTAGTTGGGTTAGGCTAAATTAAATTGCGTTTCTTGTAATAAGGTTAGGTAGGTTTTCAAAGTTTCTCTTGGTTCAAAATTATAAATTTTACATTAACATAAATGAAAAAATATATCTTTAAACGTATAAGAGAAATTTTTAGAAAGGACTTAATTTTAAATGAATTCTTGCTAATTGACCAGTTTTGCCTAATCGGCACGACATATATATATATATATATATATATATATATATATATATATATATATATATATATATATATATATATATATATATGCTAGGAATTCAAGAGCAGGCGAAATATTCACAAACACTGATCTCTGGCCGACGGAGACTCGAACTTAGAACCTCATGACAAGGTACGCAGTGCTTTACCGACCGTACCACACTGGTCCAATACCTTGGCATCCAGCTCAAGCTAGGTATTGGACCAGTGTGGTAAGGTCGGTAAAGCACTGCGTACCTTGTCATGAGGTTCGTAGGTTCGAGTCTCCGTCGGCCAGAGATCAGTGTTTGTGAATATTTCGCCTGCTCTGCAATTCCTAGCATTGTAAAAATTTCTAGTTGTGTCGATGCATGCAGGGTATGAGATGAAAAGCTGTAAGCCTCCTGCCTGAAAGCTGGCTGCCTTGGATCAACGTCTAGCGTGAGCTGGATGCCAAGGTATTGGACCAGTGTGGTACGGTCGGTAAAGCACTGCGTACCTTGTCATGAGGTTCGTAGGTTCGAGTCTCCGTCGGCCAGAGATCAGTGTTTATATATATATATATATATATATATATATATATATATATATATATATATATATATATATATGTCGTGCCGATTAGGTAAAACTTGCGATTTTGGCTTAAGTAGCAACGCTCTTCTTGCCATATAAGACAAGCGAAAATTTGTGTATGCAATAATTTCGCAAAAATCATTCTGAACCTAAAGAAAAAATATATTTCATTGTGTTTGTTTATTATTAAATTAATGTTACCGTATCTAAAATATATTTAGTTGGGTTAGGCTAAATTAAATTGCGCTTGTAGTAATAAGGTTAGGTAGGTTTTCAAAGTTTCTCTTGGTACAAAATTATAAATTTTAACATTAACATAAATGAAAAAATATATCTTTAAACGTATAAAGAAAATTTTAGAAAGGACCTAATTTTAAATGAGTTCTTGCTAATTGACCAGTTTTACCTAATCGGCACGACATATATATATATATATATATATATATATATATATATATATATATATATATATATATATATATATATATATATATATGTCATCAAATAGGTAGAATGGTTAATGTATCAGGAAGAACTCGTATTTAATCCTTGAAGTCCTTTTACCATTTTCTCATATATCTATTTCAAGAGATATATATTTTTTCATAGTAATGTTAATGTAAGAAATTTATAATTTTCACCAAAAGAATCTTAAAAACTTACTTAACCTTATTATAACAAGCGCAATTAAATTTAGCCTAATCCAACTAAATATATTTTAGATAAGTTTACATTAATTTAATAATAAACAAACACAATGAAATATATTTTTTTCGTTAGGTTCGGAATGATTTTTGCGAAATTATTGCATACACAAATTTTCGTTTGTCTTATATGGCAAGATGAGCGTTGCTATTTAAGCCAAAATCGCAAGTTCTGCCTATTCGGCACGACATATATTCACACATTTTACCATTTGTCTAGGCAGCGTTGCTATTTGTAGTCAATCGAAGTTATGACGCTATACGTAGCACCGTGAGTGTAGTCTCTAGTATACGTTGAAGTTAATATCTATTTTATAGCCTCAAGTATTCTTGGCTGGTGGTGAAAAGGTTTTATGCTGCCACAAATTAATAACCCTTTTGTAGTCGATAGGATTTAAACCCCATTATCCAACCAGCCTTAACAAGTCTGTTGTTTATAGTTATATCTTTTGGATATTGGTCTTTAGAACTGATTACGCTCTAATTATCTAGTATTAAGTTTATCTGGTTGATAGTGTGTGGAGGCGCTGCCTCTGTCTACACTATATTCCATAAGGTTGGTATTTCTATGCACTTTATTTGGCTACTATTCTTACAGTTTACTCTTAGTATATCAATGACAACATCTTGTAATCAACTGATGTTCTTACCTTCTCATTCACACGTTTTACTTGACGTTTCTCAACTTAATGTATAACGGATCTGATTGTTCCTACTTGCTTTATTTTTACTTTCTTCGTTCTTTCTTACTCAAAACAGAAGTTCATCATGTTCACGAGAGTTCATGTGAGATGGAACTAACAAAATTTTAATTTAATTGTATTTTGTCGACGACTCGAGATAAATTGCATTTAGATTATAGACTATATAAGAGCAAATAATAAGAATATGAAATCTTTTGTAGTAATTTCATCAATTTTCCAGTTATTAATTTCTAATATTTGTATCTAATGGATAACCATTAGTGTGGTTTACGATGGCAGCACTTCCCAATGTAAAATAAGTCACCTTTGTCTGACTCATTTTGGTTTATCCTAGGTTCTCTACACATATGCTGCTATGTACGATAATCTATGTAATTGTATTTGTGTATACCTGAATAAACTTACTTACTCTCAGAGAACCATCAGTGTACCTAGTCTGTGGTGTTTGTCTTCAACAGGAGTGCCTGGATGCCTGTGAAGGGCTCTTGAACCATAGAAATGGGGCTTCCTTTACCTTCCTTGGATCAAACCTGATTGCGTCCCACTCATTTGACGCAGTAAGACCCGTGTATATAAGAAGAAGAATTTGCACCGTTATTCTGGGTGATCAGTGTCTTGCAGGGAGGTAGAAGGAAGTAGACAACGTTATGGTGTCTAAGGTTGCAGAGAGGTGGAGAGATGATGATAAACGTGGTGTCAGAGGTTGCAAGGAGGTAGGTAAACGTGGCTGTGTCAAAGGTTGCAGGGAGGTGGTTAGACGTTGTGGTATCAAAGCTTGCTCAGAGGTGACGGAGGCAGATAAACGTGGTGTCAAAAGTTGAAGGGAGGTGGGAGGAGGTCGATAAACGTGTCAACGGGTTCTTGATACAGCAACTCATTATCGCATCACCAGTGGTAAACATTCAGATTTAAACGTTTTCTTGTTTCTAGGCCACCTCGTTACCAGATTTATCTCACCCATTGCAAGTAATTTGCTTATTTGTTGTTAACTCATGAATTTTCAATTTATGCATTTACACCTCACCTACCAAAACCTAATCGAACGTAACCTAACCTAGCTTACAATAAAGAAAATATGACATTTAAAAAACTGGAAACGTAAAGAAACTGACGTTGAGTTCAACGTCAAGATTTTTTAGTAAAATGAGACTCGACTGAATGTCAGGCGGAGAAAAAAATGCTGTTGTCTGGTACCTTGGTATAGAGGAAGCTTAGCCTGCTGGTCGTCCACTGGCCGAACCAGACCACTTAAACACTTGCCCACCCACACAAAGACCTGACAAGAAACGTTTAATGCCCTTCACCTCACACCAACGGCAAAAAAAAAAAAAGGAAATCGCGAGAGTTGAATTTCCTGTTTCCCAGAGTGGCGGAGTGTGTGACTGGGAATGACTCTCACAGCACCCGCGCTCCAGGCCAACACACCACAAAGCAGGTAATAATTACATTCCAGAGATGAGTGTCTGTGTAAGGTCTATTTTAGTTTGTGTGTGTGTGTGTGTGTGTGTGTGTGTGTGTGTGTGTGTGTGTGTGAGTGAGTGAGTGAGTGAGTGTGTGAGTGTGTGAGTGTGAGTGTGTGTGAAAGTAACACATACATCAATAAACCCTAAAAAAAGAAAAGAAAAAACTGCTCACTTGAAAATAAGTGGAATAACTACGGAGGTGCATTCAAATAGAGACTGTAATCCTTGTATATTTTGGGTAGTGATCGCTTGTATGCACTCCTGGTAGTACTCGCCTAATGGTGTAATATGAGACAACCTGTGATTATTTGTGTTATGCGAAGGGCAATGCCCGTATGAATGAGGTGGCGATAGAGTGAACTTGGGGAGGTAAGGTACAAAGAGAGGGAGGGTGATAGAATTCCTGAGATAATGAGATGGATAAAGCGAGGGGATAATGTGTGAGGATGAAGATAAGGGATAATGACTGAGGATAAAGTTGGGAGATCTTGAATGAAGACAATGGATGAATGAAGATAAAGACAGGGGATGATATGTGAGGACAAAGAGGGGATAATAAATGAAGATAGAGGAAGATGGGGGATAATGATTATGGATAAGGGAAAAACAGGAGGAAATAACTGAGGATGAAGGATGACAGGAAATAATGAGTGAGTGGAAAATGAGTGTCGAAAAAGACATGGGATAATGAGTGGGGATAAAGATATAGTGATTAATATTAGATAATAAATACAGGAGATAATGAGTATTGATAAAGACTACGGAAAACGACTGGGGATACGGGAACGCTGGGACAATGAACAATGATAAAGATAGACGATACTAAATGAGATTACAAAAAAGGGAGGAATGTGTGGGTGAATTATGTTAAAATAACTGCGTACACTCAATGTGCAGCTTTCTTATATGATAGTTAAATGGTGGGAACAAAAACCAGCTATGTTTTCCTGTCATAATGTATCACAGAGGATGCGCTGTACACATAAAATAATGAAATCTGTCAGTTTGAGCTGGGGGGTATTACGACTGAGGGTTGCGTCAAGCATTCCACTGTAGGTTCAATACCTACAGCAGCTTCAAAGGTTTCGTTCCAGCAGAGCTGGGGTTGCTAGTATTTTGGATTGCCGTATGTCGGAAGGAAAGTATACCAGACAGGAGAATGTCACTGATATCAAGCGAAGCCTAGGCCACAGCTCGTTGCCCATCAGAAAGGGAACCTCAGCTAATCAGGCACGATGGCAGCCAGAAGCGCCCAGATAGTCACGATACTAGGTATAGAGTCCCCCATACTACCCCTCACACACACCAGATATATATATATATATATATATATATATATATATATATATATATATATATATATATATATATATATATATATATATATATATATATATATATATACGCAGAAACAAGCGGGTATATGCAGAGAAAGATCGCAGTCAGCAGGACTCGATACTGCTACTGGGACAGACAAGATTCCCAGACAGCGCTCTTATCCACTCGGCCACAAATGCCACATAAGTTGGCCAGCCTGGTTCACAAGCCATGTTTCTTTCCCAGAACGGTCACGTCAGTGAGCCTCAAGCATGGATTCAAGCTATTTCAATCTCTTCCTGTACTGACTTCACAAGCGATTTTTATATCAATGCACCACGCAGAAACAAGCGGGTATATACAGAGAAAGATCGCAGTCAGCAGGACTCGATACTACTACTGAGACTGCGATCTTTCTTTGTATATACCCGCTTGTTTCTGCATGGTGCATTGATATTAAAAATCGTTTGTGAGGTCAGAACATACAGGAGGAGATTGAAATAGCTTGAATCCATGCTTGAGGCTCACTGATGTGCCGGGCTGGCAAAGAAACATGGCTTGTGAATCAGGCTGCCCAGCTTATGTGGCATTTGTGTGGCCGAGTGGATAAGATCGCTGCCTGGGAATCTTGTCTGTCCCAGTAGCAGTATCTAGTCTTGCTGACTGCATATCTACTCTCTATATCTCTCTCCTTCTCTCTCTATATATATATATATATATATATATATATATATATATATATATATATATATATATATATATATATAAAATATACACAGTGGACCCTCGGTTTTCGTTCACCTCCATACTCGAACAATTATGTAAATGTATTTTTGTAAGAGCTTTTGTAAGTGCATTTTTGGGGTTCTAAAAACGACTAATCTAATTTACATTTGTCCTTATGGGAACAAATTCGTTCGGTAATGGCACTCAAACAGCATTCTGGAATGAATTTTCAACGTAAACCGAGGGTCCACTGTATATATATATATATATATATATTATTATTATTAACACATCGGCCTTCTCCCACCAAGGTAGGGTGGCTCGAAAAAGAAAAACTTTCATCATCATTCACTCCATCACTGTCCCGCCAGAGGCGCACTTACACTACAATTATAAAACTGCAACATTAACACCCCTCCTTCAGAGTGCAGACACTGTACTTTCCATCTCCAGGACTCAAGTCCGGTCTGCCAGTTTCCCTGACTCCCTTCATAAATGTTACCTTGCTCACACTCCAACACCACGTCAAGTCCTAAAAACCATTTCTCTCCATTCGCTCCTATCTAACACCACGCTCACGCATGTTTGCTGGAAGTCAAAGCCCCTCGCATACAAAACCTCCTTTACCCCCTCCCTCCAACCTTTTCTAGGCTGACCCCTACCCCGCCTTTCATTCACTACAGATTTATACACTCTTGAAGTCATTCTAATTTGTTCCATCCTCTATACATGTCCGAACCACCTCAACCTCTCCTCAGCTCTCTTGATAATAGTTTTGGTAATCCCACACCTCCTTCTAATTTCCAAACTACGAATTCCCTGCATTATATTCACACCACACATTGCCCTCAGACGACATGACATCTCCACTGCCTCCAGCCTTCTCCTTGTTGCAACATTCACCACCCATGTTTCACACCCATATAAGAGCGTTGGTATAACTATTCTCATACATTCCCCTCTTTGCTTCCATGGACAAAGTTCTTTGTCTCCACAGACTCCTAAGTGCACCACTCACCTTTTTCCCCTCATCAGTTCTATGATTCACCTCATCTTTCATAGACCCATCTGCTGACACGTCCACTTCTATATATCTGAATACTTTCACGTCCTCCATACTCTCTCCCTCCAGTCTGATATCCAATCTTTTGTCACCTATTTTTTTTATCCTCATCACTTTACTCCTTCCTATATTCACTTTTAATTTTCTTCCTTTACAGTACCAAACTCATCCATCAACCTCTGCAACTTCTTTTCAGAATCTCAAAAGCACAGTGTTATCAGCAAAGAGCAACTGTGACAGCTCCCACTTTGTGTTAGATTCTTTATCTTTTAACACCCACACCTCTTGCCAACACCCAAGCATTCACTTCTCTTATAAATATATTGAACAACCACGGTGACATCAAGCATCCTTGTCTAAGGCCTACTTTTCCTGGGAAATAATCTCCCCCTCTCGTACATATTCTAACCTGAGCCTCACTATCCTCGTAAAAACTCTTCACTGCTTTCAGTAACTTACCTCCTATTCCATACATTTGCAACATCTGCCACATTGCCCCCCTATCCACCTTGTCATACGCCTTTTCCAAATCCATAAATGCCTCAAAAACCTCTTTACCCTTATCTATATACTGTTCACCTATATGTTTCACTGTAAACACTTGGTCTACATACCCCTTACCTTTCCTAAAGCCTCCTTGTTCATCTGCTATCCTACTATCCGTCTTACTCCTAATTCTTTCAATAATAACTTTACCAGGTATACTCAACAGACTTATTCCCCTATCATTTTTGCACTCTTTATCCCATTTGCCTTTATACAAAGGAACTATGCGTGCTCTCTGCCAATCCCTAGGCACCTTACCCTCTTCCATACATTTATTAAAAAAAAAAAACCAAATACTCCAAAACTATATTCTCACCTGCTTTTAATATTTCTATCTTTATCCCATCAATCTCAGCTGCCTTACCCCCTTTCATTCTACCCACTGTCTCACGAACTTCCCCCACACTCACAACTGGCTCTTCCTCACTCCTACAAGATGTTATTCCTCCTTGCCCTATACACGAAATCACAGCTTCCCTATCTTCATCAATATTTAACAATTCCTCAAAATATCCCTCCATCGTCCCGATACCTCAACTCTCCATTTAATAACTCTCCTCTCCTATTTTTAAATATCAAATCCACTCGTTCCCTAGGCTTCCTCAACTTATTAATCTCACTCCAAAACTTTTCTTATTTTCAACAAAATTTGTTGATAACATCTCACCCACTCTCTCATTTGCTCTCATTTTACATTGCTTCACCACTCTCTTGACCTCTCTTTTTCTCTCCATATACTCTTCCCTCCTTGCATCACTACTACTTTGTAAAAACCTCTCATATGCTAACTTTTTCTCTCCTACTACTCTCTTTACATCATTCCACCAATCGCTCTTCTTCCCTCCCGCACCAACTTTTCTGTAACCACAAACTTCTGCTGAACACTGTAACACTACATTCTTAAATCTACCCCATACATCTTCGACCCCATTGCCTATACTACTCTCATTAGCCCATCTATCCTACAATAGTTGTTTATATCTTACCTTAACTGCCTCCTCCTTTAATTTATAAACTTTCACCTCTCTCTTACTTGCTGCTTCTATTTTCCTTGTATCCCATTTACCTTTTACTCTCACTCTAGCTACAACTAAAAAGTGATCTGATATATATGTGGCCCCTCTATAAACATGTACATCCTGAAGTCTACTCAACAGTCTTTTATCTACCAATACGTGGTCCAACAAACTACTGTCATTATGCCCTACATCATTTCTGTTTACTTATTTATCCTCTTTTTCTTAAATATGTATTACCTATAACTAAACCCCTTTCTATACAAAGTTCAATCAAAGTTTGGCACCCCAAACTTACCTACCACACCCTCTCTAAATGTTTCTCGTAATTCATACATTTATATTCCCACTTCTCCTTCCATAGCTGATCCTTCAACATTATTACTACCCGTGCCTTAGCTCTAACTCTCTCAGATACTCCTGACTTAATCCCATTTATTTCTCCCCACTGAAACTTAGGGCCAGGACATCCAACTTCTTTCATTCATAACATTAGCAATCATCTCTTTCTTATCATCCGCACTACATCCACGCACATTCGAGCATCCCAGTTCTAAATATTTTTTGTCAGTATTTTCTACAGGAGAAGGGGTTACTAGCCCATTGCTCCTTGCGTTTTAGTCGCCTCCTACGACACCCATGGCTTACGGAGAAAAGGTTCTCTTCCACTTCCCATGGAGAATAAAGGAAATAAAGAAGAACAAGAACTATTATGAAAAAGAAAAACTGGATGTGTATATTATATATATGCATGTGCATACCTGTGTAGTGTGACCTAAGTGTAAGTAAAAGTAGCAAGATATACCTGTTATCTAGCATGTTTATGAGACATATACATGCATATATATATATATATATATATATATATATATATATATATATATATATATATATATATATATATATATATATATATATATATATATATTTCGTGCTGAATAAGAATCGCGAATTGCATTGCCAAGTAGTGCTTTTCCATGTGTTACCTCCTACCAACGATCTTTCCATCAGGCCCATGATGCTTAACTCAAACTGTTGTTTTTATGTAATTGGCCTTAGTGAACACATTCTACAGATATCGCAACTTCAGAACGTGTTAATCAGTCTTGCCATGACACCGTTTGATCAACTACACAGGTTAGTGCTAACTAAAACTATTGTTTTGTTAAGACGAGATGAAGAGATAGTCCAGAGCATATTTTAGTATGATTCCCGGCAATTGGTTGGACCACTTACTTGATTATCTTCACGGTAAATTAAGGATAATGAGGTGTAATACCGAATGTATTTATACTCAGAAGTTGAATAATCTTCAGTTTTTGTAATATAATTTTAATTCTGAATTTTGTGAAAGTAGCAAGAGTGTGTGTAAGACATGGTGAGGCGAGGTCCTGTCGCCTGACTGCTGGCAGGTGCAAGTGTAACCAGGGCTATGAACGTCAAACATCTTACCAGCGCTCACTTGACAGCTGACACGACGGTGATAGGCCCCATCTGTTGCCCCACAGGAGGAGTGAGGAGGTTAAGATGGAGTGGAGGGAGGGAGGGAAGGATGAAGACCTGCCTTACTACCTCAGACAGAAGTCTCGCCCGTATCCCACCTGCTCTTGTCTTCTCCATCTCCTCAACCCCCGCCATCACTACTCCTACCTGGCTAGTACCACACCCACTACCCCCTAGCCATTCTGCACTCAATTCTTCATCGCCATTTCTTACTCACCCTCACCTCCCTCTCGACCTCCAAACACTGCACACCCACCTCCCTCTCAACGTCCAAACGTACCACCCACTCCCTGTTGACCTCCAAACAATACCCGCCTCCCTCTCGACCTCCTGACACACCACCCACCTCCCTCTCGACCTCCAGACACACCACCCACCTCCCTCTCGACCTGACACATCACCCACCTCCCTCTCGACCTCCTGACACACCACCCACCTCCCTCTCAACCTGACACACAACCCGCCTCCCTCTCGACCTCCTGACACACCACCCGCCTCCCTCTCGACCTCCTGACACACCACCCACCTCCCTCTCGACCTCCTGACACACCACCCGCTTCCCTCTCGACCTGACACACCACCCACCTCCCTCTCGAACTCCTGACACACCACCCGCTTCCCTCTCGACCTGACACACCACCCACCTCCCTCTCGAACTCCTGACACACCACCCACCTCCCTCTCGACCTCCTGACACACCACCCACCTACCTCTCGACCTCCTGACACGCCACCCACCTCCCTCTCGAACTCCTGACACACCACCCGCTTCCCTCTCGACCTGACACACCACCCACCTCTCTCTCGAACTCCTGACACACCACCCACCTCCCTTTCGACCTCCTGACACACCACGCACCTCGCTCTCGACCTCCTGACACACCACCCGCCTCCCTCTCGACCTCCTGACAACCACCTAGCCTCCTCTCGACCTCCTACACACCGCCTCTCTCGAACTCTGACACACCACCCACCTCTTTCGACCTCCTGATACACCACCCGCCTCCTCGACCTCCTGACACACCACCCGCCTCCCTCTCGACCTCCTGACACACCACCCGCCTCCCTCTCGACCTCCTGACACACCACCCGCCTCCCTCTCGACCTCCTGACACACCACCCGCCTCCCTCTCGACCTCCTGATACACCACCCACCTCCCTCTCGACCTACAAGCTCACCTAGAAAACACGTGTATATGATTATTATTTGTTCTGTAAATATAATCCTCAAAGTCTGTATCTACTGTTATATAACATAGTCATGAAAATGTTTGTATCTTACATGTGATGTTAATATTAAAAGACCCATTGTCTTATTCTTAACACAGACACCTCGCTGTTGTAAACAAATATAATAACGCAGATCAGTGCTCATATTTGATGATTTAGTCTTTTGTTTTGTAATAGAAATAATATTGGAAGGAAACCTTCGAAGCTGCCATAGCTACTGAACCCATAGTGGAATGCGTAAATGAAATCCTCATTGCCCAAGCGAGGTCTCCCAGCCCTGGCTGACAGATTTCATAACCTCGTGTGTGAAACCCATCCTGTGTGAGGGAATCTGACAGGGAGGCAACTGGCTTTTGTTCCCATAACGTAACTAGCATATAGAATGGAGTAGCCACACACTGCAAGTGTCCCATACCATGTAACTTATATTGAATAAGGTTGCTACATTCTATGGATGCTCCAACCATTTAAAAATCATATGGAATAGGAACTCCGCAAACTGCTTTTGCATAGAATATGGTAGCCACATTCTACGGGTGTTTCACGTACGTAACTCATATAGAAGAGGATAGCCATGCGCTGCGGATAGAATAAGAGAGACGCACACTACTGGTGTTCCCATTTTGTAATTCATATAAAAGAAAGAAGCTTCACATATAGAATAAGTCAGACACACACACACACTGGATGTTCTCAATCATATCCTCGCCCTGGTCCCAGACCAGGTCTTCTGGTTGCTGGCCAGATTGATCCAAGCTGTTAGTGCCCGATACACTACCACCCTACGCATGCACCACAACATGGCTGATCAGGAACTGTTTTCATGAATCTATTGCGTTCCCTCTAAAAGACAGCTAGGTGCATGTTGGTAATCACCTTATTCGTGAAGGGAGGGTTTTGAAGAGTCATGGTTCTTTTACACTTGTTGAGTTCTCTTTCAGTGTATTCACTGGTCCCTCGCCTTTCACTGGATATATTCTTCACTCCCTGCAGACTTGGGACTAATCCCTCCAGGATTTTACAAGTGTAGATTATGATGTATCTTCCTCGCCTACATTCTAAGAAGTACAGTTCTAGGGACTCTAAGTCGTCCCAGTAATTTAGGCTTGGCTGAGTTTATACGAGCTGTGAAGATCTTTTGTACATTTTCCAGCTCAGCAATTTTCTGTGTTTTGAAGGAGGCCATTAGCACACAGCAATATTCTAGCCTAGAGAGAATGAGTGACCAGAAGAGTATCATCAGTGACATGACATCTCTTGTTTTGAAAGTTCTAGTTATTCAACCTATCATTTTTCTTGCAGTTGTAATAACATTATTCTGTTCCTTGAACATGAGATTTTCTGACATTCTCACTCCAAGGTCTCTCACATTTAACTTTACTATCTATTGAGTAGTTTGAGTTTATCTTGTACTCCGCTCCTGCTTACGTGCATCGGGGCACATGAGACCAGAGTTATGCGTACGGGAATGCCTTTCTTAGATGGCGCAGAGAGAAATACATTTAGTTGTCAATGTGGTAAGTGGTAATTGTTTATTTTAGCAGTTAGATTACAGTGAAACTAAGATTAACCGAACCTAATTAACGAATCGGGAAATTTGCTGAAAACAATTTGTAAAGAAATGGGAGATGGCTATATGAGAACGAGCTGAAACTCCCCCTTTTTTTCTCCTCTCCACTTCTTTTTACCAAACGCCTCTCTACCACTTCCTTCACTCACCTTACACAGCCCCAACCCCCTCCCCCCTAGTCCCTGCCATCTCTTCCTTAAATGTTCCCCACTCCCGTCCAACTCTTCCCTTCGCCTGCACCCCCCCTTCCTCCACACCACCCTTTCCCCTCAATCTTCCACTTCCCCTCGTCCCCCCCCTTTTCCTTCCGACCCACTCTTCCTCCCCTAACAATCCACCTTCCCCTCCACCTCAAAGCCCTCTTCCCTTCCATCCTCCAGAGACCCCCATCTTCCTCTCCACAAAAAGTCCACTGTTCCATCCACCACTAAAAGGGGAACCAATCTGTCCCTTTTTCGCCCAGCAACCATTCCATGGACCACATGGGGGTCACTCACCTCAGTTGGGGCAGGCAGGCCCGAAATTTTTTGGCCCCAACCTTTCCTTGGTACTCCCTGAGCTGTCTCCCTTCAGTTGTGGCCTTATCATCCTCTTCGTTGGGCCTTCCTCCGCTACTCGCTTTCCAGCTATTCCGACCTTATCTACCACTTTTTGTTACTGAAGAAATACTTCCTAACATCCCTGTGAATCATCTGAGTCTTCAACTTCCAGCTGTGCCCCCTTGTTGCTGTGTTCCATCTCTGGAACATTCTGTCTCTGTCCACCTTGTCAATTCCTCTCAGTATTTTATATGTCGTTATCATGTCCCCCCTTACTCTCCTGTCCTCCAATGTCGTCAGGTCGATTTCCCTTACCCTCTCTTTGTAGGACATACCCCTTAGCTCCGGGACTAGTCGTCTTGCAAACCTTTACACTTTCTCTAGTTTCTTTATGTGCTTGGCTAGGTGTGGGTTCCGAAACTGGTGCTGCGTACTCCAGTATGGGCCTAACGTACACAGTGTACAGGGTTCTGAACGATTCCTTGTTAAGATGTCGAAATGCTGTTCTTAGGTTTGCTAGGCGCCCGTATGCTGCAGCAGTTATTTGGTTGATGTGCACCTCAGGAGATGTGCCTGGTGTTATACTCACCCCAAGATCTTTTTTCTTGGGTGAGGTTTGTAGTCTCTTTCCCCCTAGACTGTACTCCGTCTGCGGTCTTCTTTGTCCTTTCCCAATCTTCATGACTTTGCACTTGGTGGGATTAAACTCCAGGAGCCAATTCCTGGACCAGTCCTGCAGCCTGTCCAGATCCCTTTGTAGTTCTGCCTGGTCCTCGTCCGATTGAATCCTTCTCATCAACTTCACATCATCTGCAAACAGGAACACTTCGGAGGTTATTCCTTCCGTCATGTTACTCACAAATACCAGAAACAGCACCGGTCCAAGTACTGACCCCTGTGGAACCCCACTCGTCACAGACGCCCACTCTGACACCTCGCCACGTACCATGACTCGCTGCTGTCTTCCTTACAGGTATTCCCTGATCCATTGGAGTGCCTTCCTGTGTGTGTTTGTGTACTCACCTAGTTGTGGTTGCAGGGGTCGAGTCATATCTCCTGGCCCTGGTGTGTGTGTGTGTGTGTGGACGTGTATTTGTAGGTACATATTGAGTTGTTTTTACTGGGTTGAGTCTCAGCTCGTAGCCCAGCTTCTTTAAGACGATGATAATTTTTGTATTATTAATCCGATCCATATCATTAGTAATACGAGGATATGGGTTTGTAATCTAGGATAACCCAATAAAGCCATGTCATCAGCCTGGCTTATCTCCGTTGGAGTCCTTCCGTCCTCTTCACTTATAAGTGAACAAGGAAAGCAGGTGTAAGAAAACGTGCACAACGATTCCACTCTCAGGGAGACGCAGTCCATCCATTCTTCTTTCATCTCTCTGACTGTCATATAACTATACATGGAGTCTACCTGGAGGGTGTTGCGGGGGGTCACCGCCCCCGCGGCGCAGTCCATGACCAAGACTCGCAAAACTCCAGTAATTCATATGAGTCTTCAATCCCTACATCCAGGTTTGGCTTTTCTATGGAATCTTCTCTTTAGGTTCTCCATTACTCATTTTTTATAAACTTTTCCAAAACTTTTGCCAAAATACATTTAAAAGACACTGGCCTGTAATTGAGTGCCTTTTCCCTGGAGACAGCGTTGACCTTTCTTTCCAATTTTCCGGCACCTACTTTGTCCTTAGAAACTGGTTAAGACCTTTCCTATTGGCTTACACACCTTCTTCTGTTAGCATCCATAGGGAAATGTTATCTTGTCGCATTGCTTTTACTTATCTCAAGCTCTTTCATTCATCAATAAAAAAACTTAATCTGCATCGTGTCTTTTCTACTTACAGTGAGGTAAACTTTCACACAGTGTGCAAAATATTGTGCGAGTGCCGAATAATCTTGCACGATGTGGTAGGTTCTAAATCTTATTAAATGGTGGGTTGTATGTTTTGACTACCATGATTTTTTTTTGGTTATCTTTGCTAAGGATTTCTAACGTTAAAATATCAATATTATTTGAGCTTTGGATTTAAATTATGAAGATTTTTTTTTGTGATGGTGGTGTTGTCGATCTGTCATGCGATTGTTGGTGCGTGGACCACCAATATTTTTTCTTCGTACCAACATACTTATCACTATACTGCGGACGGAGCTTCGCTCTTTCCCCCTTACAATAACAACGAGTTCCCCTTCCTACCACATTCCTCCTCCGTCTCCCCTCAGAGTCAACACCAGAGCATCCTGCCAAAATATAATAGAAATACCACAGCGTGCGGCAGCTTACCATACCATGCGGAAGCCATCTACGCTATTAGGAAATTTACCTCAGCTTGTGGGAGTTTTGCACAATGAACGGGACCTTACCAAAACAGAAATGGTTATAACCATAAGTTTTAAAAGGGTGGACCGGTAAACCAACGGAAGGCCTCGGTCAGATGACCAAAAGCTCCAGCTGTGGGTCATCATATGACTAAGATCCGCGTCAGGAAACACTTGTCGTGTTTCCTGACAAACCTAATACCTACCAAAACATACAGGAGTTATGCACTATTTAAAAGTTATTGTAATCAAGAAAGATGAGTTTACCAAGTTAAACGAGGGGTTGTATGTTGATAGAAAGTGACCGAAATATTAAGAAAGGTATTATGATTGGAGTTTTCGACTATAAATAAATTAGGACAACTAATGAGGCTGGAACTGTAAATAGTCAATAGAGTTTCTTAATGACATTTTTTTTAAGTTTCAGCATAAAAATGAAGTGACATGACTAATACAAAGTGACACACCATCAGTGCTGGACCTGGTTTTCACTAGAACACAGAAAAAAATAACTATGTAAACCCACTTGGAAAGAATGATCATATTCTATTGGAAATAATATATGTTGTTAAATATATTGAGTTAAAAGAGGATACTGAAACACACAAGAACTACTGGCTTATAAGAAAAATGCTGGCACCAGAACAAGAAGTGCTGACACCAGGACAACGGTACTGACACCAGGACAACGGTACTGACACCAGGACAATGACTTAACAACCATGCTGACACCTGAACAACAGTGCTGGCACCAGAACAATGACTTAACCATGCTGACACCAGAACAACAGTGCTGACACCAGGACAACGGTACTGACACCAGGACAACGGTATTGATACCAGGACAATGACTTAACAACCATGCTGACACCAGGACAACGGTACTGATGCCAGGACAATGACTTAACAACCGTGCTGGCAGCAGAACAATGACTTAACAACCATGCTGACACCAGAACAGTGCTGACACCAGGACAATGACTTAACAACCATGGTGACACCTGAACAACAGTGCTGACACCAGAACAATGACTTACAACCATGCTGACACCAGAACAACAGTGCTGGCACCAGATCAATGACTTAACCATGCTGACACCAGAACAACAGTGCTGGCACCAGATCAATGACTTAACCATGCTGACACCAGAACAACAGTGCTGACACCAGAACAACAGTGCTGACACCAGAACAACAGTGCTGCCACCATAACAATGACTTAACCATGCTGACACCAGAACAACGGTACTGACACCAGGACAATGACTTAACAACCATGGTGACACCAGAACAACGATACTGACACCAGAACAACGATACTGACACCAGAACAACGATACTGACACCAGGGCAATGACTTAACAACCATGCTGGCACCAGAACAATGGCTTAACAACCATGCTGACACCAGAACAACAGTGCTGCACCTGGACAATGACTTAACCATGCTGACACCAGAACAGTGCTGACAACAGGACAATGACTTAACAACCATGGTGACACCTGAACAACAGTGCTGACACCAGAACAATGACTTACAACCATGCTGACACCAGAATAACAGTGCTGTCACCAGAACAATGACTTAACCATGCTGACACCAGAACAACAGTATTGACACAAAGATATTGACTGAACAACCATGCTGACACCAGAACAACAGTGCTGGCACCAGATTAATGATTTAACAACTATGCTGACACCAGAACAACAGTGCTGGCACCAGAACAATGACTTAACTACCATGTTGACACCAGAACAACAGTGCTGGCACTAGAACAATGACTTAACTACCATGCTGACACCAGAACAACAGTGCTGACACCAGAACAACAGTGCTGGCACCATAACAATTACTTAACAACCATGCTGACACCAGAACTACTGTGCTGACACCAGAACAACAGTGCTGGCACCAGAACAATGACTTAACAACCATGCTGACACCAGAACAACAGTGCTGACACCAGGCATTGACTGAACAACCATGCTGACACCAGAACAACAGTGCTGACACCAGAACAACAGTGCTGGCACCAGAACAATGACTTAACAACCATACTGACACCAGAACAATAGTGCTGCCACCAGGACATTGACTGAACAACCATGTTGACACCAGAACAACAGTGCTGGCACCAGAACAATGACTTAACAACCATGCTGATACCAAAACTACTGTGCTGACACCAGAACAACAGTGCTGGCACCAGAACAATGACTTAACAACCATGGTGACACCCCGAATAACAATACTGACACCAGAACAACAGTGCTGACACCGGAACATTGACTGAACAACCATACTGACATCAGAACAACAGTGCTGACACCGGAACATTGCCTGACCAACCATACTAACACCAGAATAACAGTGCTGACACCAGAACAATGACTTAACAACCATGCTGACACCAGAATAACAGTGCTGACACCAGAACATTGACTGAAGAGCCTGGGAGGCAACACGATTTACTATCTCATCGTCATCGGTGCCCAAGGATTCCTTCCAGAGTGTCAGACTATAACGCGAATAGTCGGATTAATCGTTTGAAACATTTCTGGTAATGAAGTAAAGCTTGAACTCAGCTTACCCGAAGGATACTTTCGGGGGTCATAATCCTCGCGGTCCTGTCCCAGACTAAGCTTCCTGGTGAATCAAGGCCTGATCAGTTAGGCCGTTACTGCTATCAGTATTCAGTCGAGCTTACGAACCACTGCCCAGCCGATCAGGAACTGATTTGAGGAACTCTTAAATTTTCCTCTTGAAGACTGTTAGGAGTCTGTTGGTAGTTCCCCTTTGTATGAAGAGAGGTTGTTGAATAGTCTTGGGCCCCTTATACTTATTCAGTATTTCACTCATTGCATTGCTGTCGTCAGCATAAGTTCCATCTTGTTTAAACTATGGCCCTATACTAGATGTGGCCTTTGCTTTGGATTGTGCATGTTAGAAAAGCATTTAGGATTTTTTTAACACACCGGCCGTCTCTCACTGAGGTAGGGTGATCCAAAAAAGAAGAAACACTTTCATCATCATTCTTTCCATCACTGTCTTGCCAGAGGCTTGCTGACAGGCCCCTGGCTGTCTCCAAGAAGGCGCTGGACAGGCACCTGAAGTCAGTACCTGACCAGCCGGGCTGTGGTTCGTACGTCAGTTTACATGCGGCCAACTAACAGCCTGGTTGATCAGACCCTAGTTCACCTTGAGGCCTGGTCACAGACCGGGCCGCGGGGGCGTTGATCCTCCGAAACCCTCTCCAGGTATACTACAGTTCAGGTGCCCCTCTAAACTAAACTGAATTCCTCCTTCAGAGTGCAGGCATTGTATTTCCCACCTCCATAACTCAAGTCCAGCTAACCAGTTTCTTGAATCCCAGCATAAATTTTAAATTGCTCACATTCCAACAGCATGTCAAGTCATGAAACCACTTGGCTCCACTCACTTCTATCTAAAACGCTCCCACGCGCCTGTTCGATGTCCAAGCTCCTAGCATACAAAACTTTTACCCCCTCCGTCCAGCCTTTCCTAGGACGATGGATTACTTTTAATTTCATTACTTTTTAGCTTTCTATGTGTCTCCTGGACTCTGATCATTCATTATGAGGTCAGTATCCTCTATTTCTCCAGCCAGTGTTTCTTTCCTCACTTCAGATAGTCCAGCACCTGAGAGCGCTCGGATTTTTTCATCTGTAGAGGGAACATCCCTCACTCTTTCTAGCTTGCATCTTATTATTTTTCGCCTAGTGCTATGTGTTTTGATTATCCATCTAAGTTCGGATCTATGTTATTCAGTATATCATCCCAGTATGTTTCGTTACGTATATGATTTATTTGATCCCGGTTCATGTTCTTGTTGTTAATGTTGAGTTTGGTGAAAACACCTTCATGCAGCTCAGGATCTCTGTGCATGCAGGTCTGGGCTTCGATTAGGCTGTAATCTGAATTTACTACCTTCGACACCGTTAAATTCCGTACCAGAGCATCATTTATCATGAATATAAGGTCAAGGATATTTTCTGATCTTGTCGATTCCACTGTTTCCTGGCCTAAGACGAATTTATTAGTTTCGATACTTCATTTGTGTGACAATATTCATTTGAACTGCCGCCTGGGGTTATCTCTGCTGTCTCAGTATTTGCTACATTTTTCCATTTTAAATGTCTTAAAGAGAAAAATTGTTTTGCCTTCGATAATCAGTTTTCGATAGCAAATCTTTGAAGTGTTCGGAGGTTGTACCCAGCGGCTAATATCCAAGTACAAAAACTAGCTTCTGGTTCTCAGTTTTTACTGTCAAAACTTCAACTACGTCATTTGTTATGTGTGCAAATGAACGACTCTTTGATATATAGGTCGATACGCTGCATCTGACACTGTGAGGAGTCCACCAAAAAAAAAAACGATATTTTCTTGCTTGTGGATGGTTTAAGATCTTATATAATTGAAGAAACAAAAGGCGTTGTATTGATTTTTTATTGGGGAGGAGGAGGAGTTTCTGTTGACATAAGTATATGTGATTCTGGAGTGGAGGCCATTGTATGTGCCTCCAGTCCAACGAATCTCCGACGTGGTGAAACATATTTGTCATATATTGGGATTTTTTTTTACCTCTTGGAATTAAAAATCTCGGGGTTTTGAATGGTTGTAAATACCACGATTTGTTGTTTGTGTTATAGTAATTTTTTGATAAATTAGACACATGTACAACACTTGAGTATCTTTACTGTAGAAACGTTTCGCCCCACTGTGCAGCGAAACGTTTCTACAATAAAGTTACCTAAGTGTTGCACGTGTGTCTAATTTATCAAGTTGTCAGTTCTCTGGACCATTTATCTACAGTAATTTTTATCATATCAAAGTACAACTTATTTTCGGATGAAAAAAGTCTGCAGGAAATCACGGCATTTTGGGGGAATATTTAACTCCGCACACTTGTTCAAAATATGGATTTTTCGCTATCATTAGCGAGCCTTGGGAGAGTGAACCCAGTATGTTTCAAGCTGAGGCAGGACCAGGAGCTGAGACTCAAAATCTTGCAACTACAAACAGGTGACTGTAAACACACACACACACACACACACACACACACACACGCCCCGATGGCATGGTGGCTAGCGCTCTTGCTTTACGCACGGAGGGCCCGGGTTCAATTCCCGACGGGGCCGAAACATTTCGAAGTGTTTCGTTACACACACACATACATACAACAGGCCTAGTGTCTAATCGACATGTGCCTAGGACAAAATGGTAACTTACTTACTTACTTACACACACACACACACACACACACACACACACATTCACACACACATTCACACACACATTCTCACACACACACATTCACACACATTCTCACACACACACATTCACACACATTCACACACACACATTCACACACACACACACACACACACACACACACACACTAGGGGAAAGTCACTAAGAACATAAAGAAATGTGAGTGAAAAAATCGAGAGAAAGGGAGGAGAGGCAGAGGTGATGATAAAAGTGTGGCGTCATTTTAAAGATCTCGGGAATGTGGCAGGGATTTAAGGAGAAGAGGGAGAGAAGGGGAGGAGGAGGGAGGGAGTGATAAGGGAGAGAGAGAGAGGAATGGGAGAAACGGGGAGAGATTTGAAAGAGG
Source organism: Cherax destructor (assembly GCA_009830355.1). Taxonomy (NCBI): domain Eukaryota; kingdom Metazoa; phylum Arthropoda; class Malacostraca; order Decapoda; family Parastacidae; genus Cherax; species Cherax destructor. Next base: position 152,278 of record WNWK01001964.1, read on the forward strand.
AAAAGAAAAATGAAAGATAGGGAAATGGAAGAGAAGAGAAAGAAGTGATCGCTGGGTGAGAAACAAGGGTATAGAGACAGAGATAATTTTGGAGGTGGAAGGAAACAGGCAGTGAGATAGAAACAGAGGAGGGAGGAAGTATGAGAGAGAGAGAGAGAGAGAGAGAGAGAAGATAATGTAAAAGGAACGTATTTTGCATGCTTTTCTAGAGGACAGGAATGTATCTTCGATGTTAGGGGTTGTGGATGAGGGGAGGGGGGAGGGGGGTTGCGAGGAAAGATGGAGGTGGTAGTGAAGGAAAGGAGATAATAGTAACAAAAAAAGGCACAATAATAGAGGTAATAGTCAGTGAGTGAGGGAAGGGTAGGCAGTGAGGGAGGGGAAGTAGATAACTCAACGAGGGGAAGAAGGCAGCTCTGAAAGGGGAAGTAGACAACTCAGAGAGGGGGGAAAACAGTGAGGGAGGGGAATTAGGCAACTTAGCGAGAGGAAGTAGACAACTCAGCTAGGGGAAGTAGACAACTCAGCGAGGGGAAGGCAGTGACGGAGAGGAAGTAGGTAACTCAGCGAGGGGAAGGCAGTGAGGGAGGGGAAGTAGGCATCTCAGCGAGAGGGAAGGTAGTGAGGGAGGGGAAGTAGGCAACTCAGCGAGGGGTAAGGCAGTGAGGGAGAGGAAGTAGGCAACTCAGCGAGGGGAGACACGCACAAGTGATGGAGGGAGATGCGGATAATGAGGGGAGACGTGCGCTTCCCAGGAATGCTGATGACGCTGACTGCTCAAAATGACGATAAAAGTTGAGGGAATTCGCAAAGGCCATAGAGGTGAGAGGGGAGGGGGATCCCCAGGGGTGAGGGGAAGCTGGGGAGGTAATGCTGTGGGGTAGGGGGGAGGGAAGGCTGAAAGATGGGTTTTTTGCAAGGACACGCTCCTTTGTGCCCACTTTTGCATTCGTATTTGCAGAGCCTCACCCTTGACTTTCCTTTTACGCGGAGTCAATATAATCATCAGTCATCTAGACACTGAGCGCTTCTCTTCATCTTTATTCTAAACATGTGAGGCTCTCTCTCTCTCTCTCTCTCTCTCTCTCTCTCTCTCTCTCTCTCTTTCTTTCTTTCTTTCTTTAAACAGTGTTTGACAAGGTTAGGTTAAGGATCCTTAACTTCATTGACAAGTTAAGGACTCCTAACTTTATTGACAAGCTAAGAGCTGTTACCTACATCAGCTCATTTGAAAGCATTTTTATTGTTACGAAACATACAAGTAGGGAACAGGATGAAGTTGGAGCCATCTGTGGGCCAGCATTTTAATTTAATCAACTGACTTTATCTCGTTGACATCATTATGCTGTACGAATGTGTTCCAGACTCGAGTTATCCTGGGGATAAATGATCTCAGATCTCTCTCTCTCTCTCTCTCTCTCTCTCTCTCTCTCTCTCTCTCTCTCTCTCTCCTCTCCCTCCTTATACACAGTTTACTTCGAGTTTCCTCGTGTCTGTAAGATTAGTTCCTGTTGTCACTATCGACATACATATCGGCGACGCTTCTATACTAGCGTTAAAAGCCACATTATATACGACATAAAATAATTAATGAAAGAAAGATCATGTGACATATCTCGGCTTGTCTTGTGTATATATATTTCTGTGGATTACCTGAAGTGGATTCCGAGGGCCATAACAACCCCGGCCTGGTCTCAGACCAGGACTTCCTAGAAGAACATGCACATCGCGATCCATGGGACATGAACAACTTGCACTAGACAACAGTTAAATTGTACTGGGCAGAACGTTCACCAATCACAAGGTGAAGAGAAGACCTCCAGTGGAGCCACTTCGTCAACTCGTAAAAAAGTTGAGAGAGCAGCTAGTGACAGCGAACTGTTGAGACTTCTGATATATGCTTCATGATGCACGACAAGTGTCTCAACACGGCTCTTTGCTTGAGGATGACACATTAGTTAGGTAAAAGGACACAAGTGCAACTAATGTGACATGTTATTGTGGCAACGTTTCGCTCTCCAGGAGCTTTGTCAAGCCGTTACTGTGTGTGTGTGTGTTCAGCTATATAGCTTCCATTACTTCGTCATGTCAACGTCTCCAGCTGATGTCAAGTCTGGTAAGCTGGTCAGGATGTCAGGTGAGCAGCTTAGATTTTCTTCTGACATCAGGTCGTCTGGTGAGATCAGGTGATGAGTTGTTGAACAGATCAGGTCGTCAGGTCAGTCCAAGTTATCGGAACAGGTCGTCAGGTCAGATCAGGTCGTCAGGTTAGGTCGTCAGGTCAGGTCGTCTTCCAGCACCTCACCAGAAAGGTGAAGACAGCTGACGATGGTTACTAAAACTATTAATAATGACATAAGTAAGATAAAAAGTCCATTAATGTCAGATATGTGAGAAGCATGGCGGAAAATATTGTTAAATGGGGCAGAGAGGCAAGGGAAAGAGAGGGGAAAGATGGCGTACGAAGGGGGAGGAGGGAGAAAGGGAGGGGGGATTAGGGGAGGAGACGCAAGATATTAATCATGAGGAAGAGGGAGGGGGGAAGTTTTAATGACGTGGGGAGCAAGATGGTGATAAGATATAGATGAAGAATGCGCAGAAAAGATGAAGGTTGGAGATTAGGAGGATAATGATAGGGAAGTAGCAAGGTGTGATAATTGTGTAATTACCTATTTGTAATTACCTGCTTGTAATTACATACTTATAATTACCTATTTGAATTTGCGGGGGTTGAGAGCTTCCTTTTCTTTACTTTTCAGTTCCTCTGTTGAGACGTTTTTAGTGTGTGTGTGTGTGTGTGTGTGTGTGTGTGTGTGTGTGTGTGTGAATGTTGTGCACATTAGGCAGAGATTTCGATTTTGACTTACAAAGTAACAATCAGCCAGAAAATTTCAGAACTGATGAAAATTTACTTCATTAATCTAAAATAATTTGGTGTGTGGGATCAAGCTAAATATTAGTAATTATAATTTTTGAAAAGATGGTAAAATTGCATATTCAACTTTGGTGCTAAAATGTAAGATTTCGTACCTCAATGATTCAATAAAAGATATCAGGCATACGAAAAAAAGAATCGAGAAATGTTTTTAAGGCAGTTTGGCTTTTGTTTGATCTACTTTGCTAGAAAGAAGCAGGACACTTGGACCTAATCTACCAAAAAAGACAGGACACTTGGGCCTACTCTACAAAAAAAAGCAGGACACTTAGGCCTTCTCTGCAAAAACAGGCAGGACACTTGGGCCTACTTTACAAAAACAGGCAGGACACTTGGGCCTACTCTACAAAAACAGGCAGTACACTTGGGCCTACTCTACAAAAACAGGCAGGACACTTGGGCCTACTCTACAAAAACAGGCAGATACTTGGGCCTACTCTACAAAAACAGGCAGGACACTGGCCTTTTACAAACAGGCAGGACACTTGGCCTACTCTACAAAACAGCAGGACATTGGGCTACTTCTAAAACAGCAGGACACTTGGACCTACTCTACAAAAACAGGCAGGACACTTGGGCCTACTCTACAAAAACAGGCAGGACACTTAGGGCCTACTCTACAAAAAAAGGCAGGACACTTGGGCCTACTTTACAAAAACAGGCAGGACACTTGGGCCTACTCTACAAAAACAGGCAGGACACTTGGGCCTACTCTACAAAAACAGGCAGGACACTTGGGCCTACTCTACAAAAACAGGCAGGACACTTGGGCCTACTTTACAAAAACAGGCAGGACACTTGGGCCTACTCTACAAAAACAGGCAGGACACTTGGGCCTACTCTACAAAAACAGGCAGGACACTTGGGCCTACTCTACAAAAACAGGCAGGACACTTGGGCCTACTCTACAAAAACAGGCAGGACACTTGGGCCTACTCTACAAAAACAGGCAGGACACTTGGGCCTACTCTACAAAAACAGGCAGGACACTTGGGCCTACTTTACAAAAACAGGCAGGACACTTGGGCCTACTTTACAAAAACAGGCAGGACACTTGGGCCTACTCTACAAAAACAGGCAGGACACTTGGGCCTACTTACAAAACAGGCAGGACACTTGGGCCTACTTACAAAACAGGCAGGACACTTGGGCCTACTCTACAAAACAGGCAGGACACTTGGGCCTACTCTACGAAAAACAGGCAGGACACTTGGGCCTACTCTACAAAAACAGGCAAGACACTTGGGCCTACTCTACAAAAACAGGCAGGACACTTGGGCCTACTCTACAAAAACAGGCAGGACACTTGGGCCTACTCTACAAAAACAGGCAGGACACTTGTGCCTACTCTACAAAAACAGGCAGGACACTTGTGCCTACTCTACAAAAACAGGCAGGACACTTGGGTCTACTCTACGAAAACAGGCAGGACACGCAGGTCTACGCAATGCAATGCTTTCGTAAGTGCCCTGGAAAATAAGTGATTCCAAATCATAGATAAGACACTCCGACACTCAATAAGCTTGCAAGATTTATCCAAAATTTTAAGTGAAAAACAAAGAAAAGCTTCATTAAGGAACTTGTTACGGACGTAATGAAAACAAAACGAATCGACTTGTAAGTTATCGTTGCAGTCAAGATGGGGTGTCTCTTCCCTTGGTCGTAGTGGTCAAGATGGGGTGTCTCTTCCCTTGGTCGTAGTGGTCAAGATGGGGTGTCTCTTCCCTTGGTCGTAGTGGTGAAGATGGGGTGTCTCTTCCCTTGGTCGTAGTGGTCAAGATGGGGTGTCTCTTCCCTTGGTCGTAGGTGAAGATGGGGTGTCTCTTCCCTTGGTCGTAGTGGTGAAGATGGGGTGTCTCTTCCCTTGGTCGTAGTGGTGAAGATGGGGTGTCTCTTCCCTTGGTCGTAGTGGTCAAGATGGGGTGTCTCTTCCCTTGGTCGTAGTGGTGAAGATGGGGTGTCTCTTCCCTTGGTCGTAGTGGTCAAGATGGGGTGTCTCTTCCCTGGTCGTAGTGGTCAAGATGGGGTGTCTCTTCCCTTGGTCGTAGTGGTGAAGATGGGGTGTCTCTTCCTTGGTCGTAGTGGTGAAGATGGGGTGTCTCTTCCCTTGGTCGTAGTGAAGATGGGGTGTCTCTTCCCTTGGTCGTAGTAGTGAAGATGGGGTGTCTCTTCGGGAAGAGACACCCTTGGTCGTAGTGGTCAAGATGGGGTGTCTCTTCCCTTGGTCGTAGTGGTGAAGATGGGGTGTCTCTTCCTTGGTCGTAGTGGTGAAGATGGGGTGTCTCTTCCCTTGGTCGTAGTGGTCAAGATGGGGTGTCTCTTCCTTTGGTCGTAGTGGTCAAGATGGGGTGTCTCTTCCCTTGGTCGTAGTGGTGAAGATGGGGTGTCTCTTCCCTTGGTCGTAGTGGTCAAGATGGGGTGTCTCTTCCCTTGGTCGTAGTGGTCAAGATGGGGTGTCTCTTCCTTGGTCTTAGTGGTCAAGATGGGGTGTCTCTTCCCTTGGTCGTAGTGGTCAAGATGGGGTGTCTCTTCCCTTGGTCGTAGTGGTCAAGATGGGGTGTCTCTCCCCTTGGTCGTAGTGGTCAAGATGGGGTGTCTCTTCCCTTGGTCGTAGTGGTCAAGATGGGGTGTATCTTCCCTTGGTCGTAGTGGTCAAGATGGGGTGTCTCTTCCCTTGGTCGTAGTGGTCAAGGGCAGGTCAACTTTATGAAAGGCTTGTGTAATGGGGAGGGAAGTGGGTAGAGAAGGAATACTTAATGTCCTCTGGTATGTGTATGCTGTATGGGTGTATGGATGTGGGTATGGATTTGGGCATGGATGTAGGTGTGTATGGGTGTGTGTGGACGTGGGTGTATGTGGATGTGGGTGTGCGTGGGTATATGTGGTTGGGTATATATGTGTGTGTGTGTGTGTGTATGTACTCACCTAGTTGTGGTTGCAGGGGTCGAGTCATAGCTCACTGGCCGCTACTGGGTCTCTCTCCCTTCGCCATGAGGCTTATCATACCTCTTCTTAAAGCTATGAATGGATCCTGCCTCCACTACATCGCTTCCCAAACTATTCCACTTCCTGACCACTCTGTACTCACCTATTTGTGGTTGCAGGGGTCGAGTCATAGCTCCTGGCCCCGCCTCTTCACTGATTGCTACTAGGTCCTCTCTCTCCCTGCTCCATGAGATTTATCAAACCTCGCCTTAAAACTATGTATGGTTCCTGCCTCCACTACGTCTGTGTGTGTGTGTGTGTGTGTGTGTGTGTGTGGATGTGGGTTCGTATGTTGAATTTGCTTATCTCCAAAATTTCTCTATTTTTCAAAACTTTATTATAAAGTGCAATGAAAACTAACAGGAAACCCACAGGTTGACCAGTAAACCCATGGTAAAACCTTGATAATGGATACCGGCGAAAGATTTACTTAAAACTTGAACCTTGACCACTTGTGTAACCAGAAGTAATCAAGGTCATAGACCCCATACACTTTCTAAATAAATATGCGTGTGTGCGCGCGCGCACGAGGTCGAAATATAGACAAACTGTCTTATTCGTAATAACTGAATTGCTTCCAACTCATTCATAAATTTTCACGTGTAATGTTTTATTAATTATTTTTCCTTATTATTATTATTATTATTATTATTATTATTATTATTATTATTATTATTATTATTATTATTATTATTATAATCAAATAGAAGCGCTAAACCACAGGGGTATTATTTTTCCTAATTCAGAGTTTTACTCGTAATTTTTTTTAATATTTATTTTTTTCCATTCATATTTCCTATTGGACTTTTTCATTTATAATTTTTCGTAGCTATTTCTTTTCATTATAGTTTTTAGTTGATTTTTTCATAATTATTCTTTGTAGATTTTTTCCTCATATAATTTTCCATTTTTTTTTTTAATTTAGTTCCAACGTCGCCATTTTATTATGCATTTGTCCAATACCATAATTTTTTTTTTATGTGAAGTATTTTAAATATTTATCTTATGAAATTTTGGTGTGGTTGTTGTAGATGTCATACTATTTATGATTTAGTATAAATATTAAGACCTGTGGAGCGGTACTAACTTACGACGTTCAGATAAAAGTTCAAGAGCTTAGATTCACCAATAACATTAAACACTGAAATGCTGCTTCAGGACACACAAACACAACTCACTTTACACATTGGAATTAATTTTTTTTGCCTGTGTGCCTGCCTGCCTGCCTGCCTGTCTGCCTGCCTGTTGCTTGCCTGCCTGCCTGCCTGTTGCTTGCCTGCCTGCCTGTCTGCCTGCCTGTTGCTTGCCTGCCTGCCTGTTGCTTGCCTGCCTGCCTGTTGCTTGCCTGCCTGTTGCTTGCCTGCATGTTGCTTGCCTGCCTGCCTGTTGCTTGCCTGCCTGCCTGCCTGCCTGTTGCTTGCCTGCCTGTTGCTTGCCTGCCTGTTGCTTGCATGCCTGCCTGCCTGCCTGTTGACTGCCTGCTTGTTGACTGCCTGCCTGCCTGTTGCTTGCCTGCCTGCCTTCTTGCCTGTCTGCCTGCCTGTTGCTTGCCTGCCTACCTGCCTGCCTGGCTGTTGCTTGCCTATCTGCCTGCCTGTCTGTTGCTTGCCTGCCTGCCTGCCTGTTGCTTGCCTGCCTGCCTGCCTGCCTGTTGCTTGCCTGCCTGTTGCTTGCCTGCCTGTTGCTTGCCTGCCTGCCTGCCTGTTGACTGCCTGCTTGTTGACTGCCTGCCTGCCTGTTGCTTGCCTGCCTGCCTTCTTGCCTGTCTGCCTGCCTGTTGCTTGCCTGCCTGCCTGCCTACCTGCCTGCCTGGCTGTTGCTTGCCTATCTGCCTGCCTGTCTGTTGCTTGCCTGCCTGCCTTCCTGCCTGCCTGCCTGCCTGTTGCTGGCCTGCCTGTTCTTGCTTGTCTGCCTGCCCCCTGCCTGCCTGTTCTTGCTTGTCTGCCTGCCTCCTACCTGCCTGTTCTTGCTTGTCTGCCTGCCCCCTGCCTGCCTGTTCTTGCTTGTCTGCCTGCCTCCTACCTGCCTGCATGTTGCTTGCCTACCTACTTGCCTGCCTGCTTGTTGGTTGAGTGCACACCTTCCTGTTTTCCCGCTTATTATCGTACTTGTTTGTTAACCTTCATGCTTGCATGGCTGCTTGGCTGCCTGCTTTTTTGTCGGTCCACGTATCCGCTTACCTGCTTGCTTGGCTGCATGTTTAAATGCCTTTCTGCTGTTTTGTTTTCTTGTCTGCTATTCTGTTTGCTTTCCAGTACGGCTGCCTGCTCATGCATACCAGCTTGCTTGCTTGTACCCAGTTACACTGGTCTGGTTGTGATTACAAGGGTCGATTTACACTTCCTGTCAGTGCTTCTTCATCACTAAACTTCATCACATTCCTTGTCTCTTGGGTCTTGTCTTACCTGTATTTCAAGCTAGTTATTCAGTCTTCCCCTCCTTCACTACTTCCTTATCGGGGTAAGTCTACTTCCTAGCCACCCCTAAAATTAAAAGCGTTTCCAGATGTCTCCATCGCACAAACTTTTTTATTATCTCTATCTCGTTGTTATCTCTATCGAAGTTGTCTCTTTTTCTCTTTGAAACAGTCTTTCTCGATCTACTTTGTCCATGTCCGTGTATAAATCGTAATCATGACGTTTCTACTTGACTTGTCTTCAAGAGTGGTCATATTCAGCTTCCTTAGTCTCTCCTTGTATACCAGTTCTCTCAACTTGAAAACTCTTCTGGTCGCAAGCATTGTCTGTCATTTGGACGATCGTGAAAAATTGTGGGTTCCATGCTGATGTTGTGTGCTCTACGATAGACATATGTTAATTTTAAACGATGCTAAATTCTATCATTTTGTGATGGTTTCTAAAGGCAGTTGTTAAGCCTTCCCTTTCTCGGACCAAACATGTTTATAACCTGTACAAGAATGGTATACAATACCGACAATAAGAAATAAAGACACATGTGCAACATCTGGGTATCTTTATTGTAAACGTTTCGCCATCCAGTGGCTTTATCAATACAAATTCTAGGACACTATGTGAAGACAGTAGAACTATATACAGAAGATGAGGTTATCAGTCCCTCGGCCTTGGAGTGGTGTGAACATCACGGAAGTCGTGGAGTTTGTGGAGCAGAGTTAGTTAGTTCAGACTCTCAGGTAAGGACCCACTAGGGGCGAGGGGAAAGTGGGGACAGAAGAAGAATAGCCGGTGAGAGGAAGAGCCGAAGTAGAAGAGAAAGAGTCAGGACTAAACCCAACAGTCTAACTACTTATGTTATGGAGCAGAGGCAAGGAGGCTGTCGCTTATATACTAACGTCAGGTGGAAAAGGACGTGTAGCAGACGAGGTAGGCGGGATTCCCCAGTGGAAGTAGATCATACCCAAAGAGATGGGTTAGTTGTAGTAGTAGATGTCTTCACATAGTGTCCTAGAATTTGTATTGATAAAGCCACTGGATGGCGAAACGTTTATAATAAAGATAACCAGATGTTGCACATGTGTCTTTATTACATCATGATTATAACCTACCCGTACCTTATTCTATGTACTATGTGTGCCTAATATGTTTAGTGCTTATCCATACATATAAATATAATATTTTTGGCCTGCAGTTTTTTCCCTAATTTCGTGTCCGAGTTTTTCTTACTCTTCCATATGTTCGTAATTTTTCACTTGTCTAGTAATTCATGTAGTCTGCTCAAGTCCTCTGGGATTTTTTCCTCTCGTTCATATGGGTCTCAGGACCATGATATCGCCGAAAAACGAGTATGTATAATTCAGTTTGCTCTGACATACCTTTCAATTTATCAGAAACATTATGTCTCCTAGTACTAAACTTGTAGCACCCATCTCGTCTGTTCACGTGCTGTCGACGATCTTCAGTGGGATCGTGAAACAAGTATACTGTCTTGACCAAAATGCTCTGCATAACTATAGGTTTTCTGCATGCATAACTAAATATTACCCATCTCCGCACAAACATTGTATCATGCTGAAATATAATAATAATAACAATGTTATTATTATTATTATTATTATCTATCTCTGGATCCCTACTTGCCTGCCTGCCTGCTCGTATGTCTATATGTAATTGTCCATCTGTTAAATATTTTATATGCTTGTGAATACATTCAGAAACGCATGTTTACAAACGCCTTCAAAATTAATAGTAGCAAATAATGGTATAGAAACGCTCATTCTCTCCCTACTCTCTCTCTTCTCTCTTCTCTCTCTATCTCTCTCTCTCTCTCTCTCTCTCTCTCTGTCTGTCTGTCTGTCTCTCTCTCTGTCTCTGTCTCTCTCTCTCTCTCTCTCTCTCTCTGTGTCTGTCTGTCTGTCTGTCTGTCTGTCTGTCTCTCTCTCTCTCTCTCTCTCTCTCTCTCTCTCTCTCTCTCTCTCTCTCTCATAACTTGTTGTTTTACACTCAGACAGAGACAGTAAAGAAATGTGGAGGTAATTGATATTCGTGTACGTTGAGAGGCAACCAGAGGTGACGTGTCTAAGCTTATCATGATGCATAACTTCAGTATTTTGTTCCCCGACGCAAACTACCAATTTATTTACATCTAGATCGCCCATTACTACCCATTTCCCTCCCTTACCTCAGAGTCCCTATCCACTCTTATTTCCTGCAACCAATAACCCCCTTTTCAATATTTTTTCCTACTCTCCATTCCCTCTTCGCCTTCCCCGTAACTACTTTCCTCCCTTCCCTTCCTTACCCTCTTCCTTCCTCTCATCTCTCTCTTCCCCACTTTCCCTTTCCTTCCCCACTTTCCCTTTCCTTCCCCACTCCTTTCCTTTCCCACTCCCCCTCCTTCCATTTCCCACCCTCTTCCATTTCCTTCTCCTATCCCTTCCCTAGTCTGCTTTCTTCCTCATCTTCCTCCATTATCATACCGACCTTCCCTCTCTTCTCCCCCCCCATCATTCCTTCCTGATGGATGCAGTAGCCAGACCTTCTTCCCCTTCCAAGTCGTGCTCAAATGAATGGTTCTTCCCAACGAGCATAAGGTGATTTTTGTGTGTGTGGAAGGTCCTCTACTGCTCATCTTAAGAAACTTAAAACGACTGGACCACTCTTCCATCTAAATGTGTACCTTCCGGTCCAAGCTTAAGTATGGCTCTCAGGGAGTTAGGTTGTGCGCTAGGACGTTCGTTCGGAATCTTCCCTATGGAGGACCTCTTTGTTGACTCTGCTCCTCGACCTAAACAGCAAGGAGTTGGAATTGCGCTACTAGTTATGATCATGGTGAATGCTTGACATGTTTTATGGTGGTGTCCAGGAATCCACCATCTAGATGCTCGCAGCTATCTGTATCCTGCCACACAGGGATGTGGTGTATCCTCCTGGGTTTTTCAGAAATCGATCTGTATGAAATGGAGTGGGGACCTCTAAGAGCCTGGCGCTGGTAATGACCCTGACTTATTTCCTGGAACATGATTCAGTTCATGCATCATAGATCAAAGTTTTTGCAGATGGGACTCGAAGAGCAAGAGACTGTGCGTTGCTTGCTGTTAACTAGTGCTGTGACCAGTTCTCAAAATAGTTCTTATTCTTCGTGGAACTTCCTGATAACTGACTTTACCGGGTTATATGTATTGTTTACTCTAACTTCCTGAGAACTCTACTGGCCCAGGCAGGGGATTCCACGTGCATGTTGTTGCTCGGTAAGGTACATTAGGTACCTTACCGAGCAACAACAATTCAAGATGTCATGTGTGTGAAAGCTAATAGAGGGCCAGATAGTTTAAGCAGAGGACCAGTTTATGGGATGGTTATGATCTCGGACATGACAGAAAAGTTAGATCACAAGTTAATACTTCACTGAGTTTTTTTATGTCAGAAAGAAATCGGTCAGTTTAAGCAATGTTTATCTATTTTTATTATTATTAGGATTTTTTTTGTACAGGATGGACGTGGGGGCACAAAAAAATTAGCTGCTTTGGTGGCAAACCTAAATCTTATCTATCGACTGCATATTTATTAGGTATTTCTGTTTGCCTTACTGGGAATATGCTTTTGAATGAATAGAACACCTAATGACTTACCACTCCCTGCGTTCTTTAACTCTCAATCACATTCTTCTTCCCCACCCCAGTCACGTTTTCCTCTCTTTCTCACCAGTTCCACTCACCCCAGTCTCACTTTCATCTCTGTCCCACTTTCACCCCTATGCTTACTCTGATCACCTTTAGTCTCACTCTCACCCCCAGGCTTACTCTGATGACCCCTAGTCTCACTCTCACCCCCAGGCTTACTCTGATGACCCCTAGTCTCACTCTCACCCCGGCTTACTCTGATCACCCCTAGTCTCACTATCACCCCAGTCTTACTCTGATCACCCCTAGTCTCACTCTCACCCCCAGGCTTACTCTGATCACCCCTAGCCTCAATTTCACTCCCAGGCTTACTCTGATCACCCCTAGTCTCACTCACCCCCAGGCTTACTCTGATCACCCCTAGTCTCACTCTTACCCCCTGGCTTACTCTGATCACCCCTAGTCTCACTCTTACCCCTAGTCTTACTCTGATCACCCTAGTCTCACTCTCACCCCAGGCTTACTCTGATCACCCTAGTCTCTCACTCACCCCCTGGCTTACTCTGGTCACCCCAGTCTCACTCACCCCAGGCTTACTCTGATCACCCCTAGTCTCACTCTACCCCTAGTCTTACTCTGATCACCCTAGTCTCACTCTCACCCCTGGCTTATTCTGGTCACCCTAGTCTCACTCACCCCCAGGCTTACTCTGATCACCCTAGTCTCACTCTACCCCTAGTCTTACTCTGATCACCCTAGTCTCACTCTCACCCCCAGGCTTACTCTGATCACCCCTAGTCTCACTCTCACCCCCTGGCTTACTCTGGTCACCCCTAGTCTCACTCACCCCAAGGCTTACTCTGATCACCCCTAGTCTCACTCTTACCCCTAGTCTTACTCTGATCACCCCTAGTCTCACTCTCACCCCCAGGCTTACTCTGATCACCCCTAGTCTCACTCTCACCCCCTGGCTTACTCTGGTCACCCCTAGTTTCACTCACCCCCAGGCTTACTCTGATCACCCCTAGTCTCACTCTCACCCCCTGGCTTACTCTGGTCACCCCTAGTCTCACTCTCACCCCCTGGCTTACTCTGATCACCACCAGTATCACTCTCACCCTCCCTACCTGTTTCACTCTCACCCTCCCTCCCTGTTTCACTCTCACCCTCCCTCCCTGTTTCACTCTCACCCTCCCTCCCTGTTTCACTCTCACACCCACCCCTCCTACTTCCCTAACACATTATTATTTCTCATTTCTGCGACTTCTCTTTCTCCTCCCCTCTCCCCTCTATATCTCTCTAAATTCTTTCTTCCCTCCCTCTTTCACCCCTCATCCTCTCCATTCCCTCTCTCTAAACCCCATCACCCCTCTTTCTGAACTCTTCGCTCTCTGTCACACTGCCTCTCGTCCAATTTCCTTCTCTCACACTTATCCCTCTCGCTCACTAACTCTATATCTCTCTCATTCTTTGCTTCTATCACCCCATTTATATCTCTCATCCCTCCCTCTCTCACCCTTCTGTTTCTCTCTCTTTGTCTCTCTTTTAACCTATGCCCTCTCACTCTTCCTCTCTCTCTCCCTCCCTCTATCTCTCACCCACTCCATCTATCTCTCATCCCCCTCTCACTTCCTCTCTCTCTTACTAAGAGTGTTATCGTAATGGGTTGTTGCTGAACCTTCCCACTTAGTGTCACTTAGATTGATATTTTTTCACTGTGTTAAGAGGTGAGTGGGAGGGGAGTAGGAAGGAAGTGAAGAAAGGAAAAGTGGTGGGAAGAAAGAAGAGAAAAAAGAAAGGAAGGAAAAATCAAAGGAAAGAGGAAGAGAGAAAATGGAATAGGGAAGGAAGGAAGATGAAGGAGGGAGAGAGGGAAAATTGGAGGAAGTAGAGAGGAAAGAAAGGCAGGAGGGTGGGTTAAAGTCTCCTGAAATGTAGTTACCAACCCACTCACTTTGCCAGTGAATGACCAGGGTTCAAATCTGGGTATAGCTGAACGATTAAGATATACTGAAGTATACTAAAAAAAGGATTTCTTAAAGTAGTTGTCGATTGTTCTTCCTCCTCTGAGGCTTCCAAGAGATAATTTGACAATGCTTCTTCCGATCGGCTTCAAACTCTCAACGCTAGAGTTTCTTACTTTAGCCAGACTTTGGGCCATCTTATCAGAACATGGGACAGACAGGACAAAAGAAATTCAATTGTAATTTATAGGAAATAAATGAACTTTAAACTCACCCAAGTCATTCTAGGAGGAATTCTGACATTCGGCACTGGGGTGTTCAAAAGACTATCAATCGGTTTTATACGATGCCACTAGACCAGAGCCACAAGCAAAACAGTGAAGTGGTCAAGGGGTCAGGAGGTGTTGTGGTACTCGCAGAGAATCCATTTATGCTCCTCTCGTTTTCAACCGTCTTGATTGCATCAAGAGAACTTTTAACCTTGAACTTCGGACTCTCTCTAATGGCTGTCCTCTTGACGTTGATCTTATTCATAAACCTGGTATGTCTTTGTCTCATCGTTTCCTCTAGAGCAAAGATCCCCAAACTCTTCAGCTCATCGATTCCTTCATCAAGTTTCAGATAGTTCGTGGACCCCCAAACATTTATTATATGAAAATAATAGTACTGTAATAGCACTACGAATAATAATACTAATAATGACTTCATGAAATATAGGAAATATTTAAATTGTGGAAGATATAAGATTTAACATACCCTATTTTACTGAAACTGTTGTATCATTAATGGAAAGGATAGATCTGCACCAATCTGGAGATTGGTGAGTTTTAGTCGTAAGTCACCACTCTCTTCCAGGTTCAGTCTGTTTCTCTGTATAATTAGAATTGCGTTTGCATGGCTAAAACCAGCTTCAACCATGTACTGACCCCGCTTTTGACCCCCAGCCATTTATTGGTTCCTTCGATAGTCCCATCGACCCTTAGGGGTCGAAATTGACCACTTTTGGGAACCCTGTTTTGGTGGTTCTGTCTGTTATTCTTTTGCCTCTTGTCTGGCCAAAACTATAACGCATTTTCTTGCTTCTTTTTCTCCTGTTTACGTCTGCCACTCTCAAGATTTCATCGAACGTGTTGACCACTTCCGACGTTGGGTCCCTCTTCACTTATGTCTCCCTTGATCATCTCAGTTTTCTCACAGTGAAAGCCAATGAAGGGTTACTTCATCTCCCTATACCCACTGGTGTCTTTCTTGATCATTTTCGCCTTTGTGTGGCTTCGAACTCGTTTTTTTTCTTTCAAGGTAAATTTTATTCCCAATCCATTAGTTTTGCTAACCCTTACATAAAGAATTTCGAAATTGTTCTACTTCCTATTATTATGGTGCGTCCTTCCCTCTGGCTTTGCTATATAGATGATTTTGTTCTTTGGCCACATAACTCGAGTCTCTTCCAACTATTTCTCGACGCCCTTACCAATCTTGCTCCTTCCTTCAAGTTTAAAGCTGAAAGGGAATCTAACGTTTTTGCTTTCTTTCCTTGATGTGCCTGTCCATCGCTCGGTGATAGGCTTTTGTTTTCCATTTATCGCAAGTCGCTGCACAATGTCATGTATATTTACTACTTTTCTTATTATGCTCCCATTGTCAAGAAAAATGTTCTCTCTTTCTCCATGCGCTCCACATCTCTGACCCTCAATTTCTCGATTAACAAATTTCCACTCTTTGCAGCTCGTTATCTTGTCTTTGCTTTCCTCCCGATTTTATAAACTGCTACTTTCATGCTAAACGGACTTGCTTCTCACCCAGACTCAATTCTCCTGTGAAATCTCCTATTTTTTGTCTTCCCTATATATTTCTAGTCTCATAAATGTTAGTAACTCCCTTCGTCCTTTAAATATCAAACTTACTCCTTCACCAAACTAATAACCTTTGTAGTAATCCAGTTTATACATCTGCAACTGATGCTACTGGAGTCTACTCCATTTTTTGCTCCTCTCCAGTACTTTGGTGAAACTGACATCTTCTTACGACAGACCTAAAAAGCTCAAAATAAGTGTTCGCTCTTGCTGACACTAACAGTACTCTTTTCTATCATGTTAGAGATCACAGTCATCCTGTTAACTTGTCCTCTGCCAAAACTGTCTGCTTCTTGATCTACAGCTTATTGTACTCTTGAGGGTGTTGATTTATAAGTCCCTGGGCTTTATTTGGGTATTTACTACTGATACAAGAATTATAGAGAGTGTTGGTATAAAGCTCCTGGGTCTTTTAACATGGTAACCTCCCTAGCTTCTGGGCACAGTTCAGTTATAGCCCCTAATTTCTTGGGGGAGTTGTGGGAATGTCTGACTAACGTTACACGTCACACGGAGTACAGTAAAACGTATAAAACAAGCTTTCAACTTAACAGTTGTGAGGTAGGTGCTCGAGTTGTGTATGTGGTCCATATGTCTGAGTAGTCTGTTTTAATATTGACATTTTCGGTTGAAAGTTTCCTCAATGATAAACATCTCACATATGAATCTTTAGGTACCCTGAACTATTAATTATTATTGCATTTATTTCTCCTGCCTTTCGGCTTTAATTCCTATGACGCTCTTTTTAAAATAAAAAGATTCTCTGTCTCTTGTAGATTTTAGGTAAAGTACAAGGCCTGTTCCACAGCTACCTAGACAAATCTAAATTTTTAAACGTTCGGTCCGTATGCACCGGTACGTAAATAGATGCGCCGTTCGTATTCTGTGGGAAAAATAATCTCTGCTTTACAATAAGATGAGGTAGAAAGTAACTTTAGAAAATGGGATTAAAAGAATTCCCATTCACATTCCTGTTCTCTTACTACATTATATAAAACATTATGAAAACTATATAAAAAAGTGATATACAAAAAACAAATGGAGAAAACACACACACACACACACACACTTCCTAAATAGCCACCATGAAAATGGCACTGCTGGAAGTTGAGCAGGAAAATGGCATGCTGCGATAAGAAAAACTGGGCAGGTAATTCTTCCTCCGTGGCAGTTGCGGAGAATGACAGACCAAGACACGAGAATTACAGAAAATGACTCCTTGCAAGACGCCGCCGGAAGAGCAAGTCGCAAACACCAGCGAATTTGTGCCAGTTTCCCCTCAGTAAATGTAAATAAAAGTAAATGAGTCTCAGGCATTTACTCCATCACGACTTTGTCCTAATGTCCTCCTCACAGGTATTGTGGTTCTTGACGTCCTCACAGGTGTTGTACTTCTTGACGTCCCACAGGTGTTGTACTTCTTGACGTCTCACAGGTGTTGTACTTCTTGACGTCCCACAGGTGTTGTACTTCTTGACGTCTCACAGGTGTTGTACTTCTTGACGTCTCACAGGTGTTGTACTTCTTGACGTCTCCTCACAGGTATTATGCTTCTTGACGTCTCCTCACAGGTGTTGTGCTTCTTGACGTCTCCTCACAGGTGTTCTAGTTCTTGACGTGTCACAGGTGTTCTGACGTCTCACAGGTTGCCTGGTCTTGTTCTTGACGTCTTCTCAGAGGTTGCCTGGTCTGGTTCTTGACGTCTTCTCATAGGTTTCCTGGTGTGGTTTCTTGACGTCTCACAGGTTTCCTGGTCTGGTTCTTGATGTCTCCTCACAGGTTTCCTGGTCTGGTTCTTGACGCCTCCTCACAGGTTTCCTGGTTCTTGACGTCTCCCCCACAGGTTTCCTGCTCTGGTTCTTGACGTCTCACAGATTCCCTGCTCTGGTTCTTGACGTCTCCTCACAGGTTTCCTGGTCTGGTTCTTGACGTCTCCTCACAGGTTTCCTGGTCTGGTTCTTGACGTCTCCTCACAGGTTTCCTGGTCTGGTTCTTGACGCCTCCTCACAGGTTTCCTGGTCTAGTTCTTGATGTCTCCTCACAGGTTTCCTGGTCTGGTTCTTGACGCCTCCTCACAGGTTTCCTGGTCTGGTTCTTGATGTCTCCTCACAGGTTTCCTGGTCTGGTTCTTGACGCCTCCTCACAGGTTTCCTGGTCTGGTTCTTGACGCCCCCTCACAGGTTTCCTGGTCTGGTTCCTGACGTCTCCTCACAGGTTTCCTGGTCTGGTTCTTGACGTCTCCTCTCAGGTTTCCTGGTCTGGTTCTTGACGCCTCCTCACAGGTTTCCTGGTTCTTGACGTCTCCCCACAGGTTTCCTGGTCTAGTTCTTGACGTCTCACAGGTTTCCTGGTCTGGTTCTTGACGTCTCCTCACAGGTTTCCTGGTCTGGTTCTTGACGTCTCCTCACAGGTTTCCTGGTCTGGTTCTTGATGTCTTCTCACAGGTTTCCTGGTCTGGTTCTTGACGTCTCACAGGTTGCCTGGTCTGGTTCTTGACGTCTCCTCACAGGTTTTCTGGTCTGGTTCTTGACGTCTCCTCACAGGTTGCCTGGTCTGGTTCTTGACGTCTCCTCACAGGTTGCCTGGTCTGGTTCTTGACGTATCCTCACAAGTTTCCTGGTCTGGTTCTTGACGTCTCCTCACAGGTTTCTTGGTCTGGTTCTTGACGTCTCCTCACAGGTTGCCTGGTCTGGTTCTTAACGTCTCAGAGGTTTCCTGGTATTCCTATTATTTTAAAACCCACCTTGACGAGTTCTCTACCATTCTTCTTCCCCCCCCCTCCTGCATTCTTCTCTCTTCCTCTACCATTTACCGGAAGTTATCCTATATTCTCTCTCCTTCATCTGTTTTAACATTGGTTCAGTTTGTCCAACATATTCTAATATTTCTAATTATTGAATATTCTTGGGTAATTCTGCACAATTCTTGTTGACTACTGTTAATCCATTCATTTCTATTCTTCCACTGTTCTTTTTCCCAGTCTCTTAACCAGTTTCACACTATTCTATAAGCATTCTCCGGACATTTTTTTTTATTCTCGTACCATTCTTTTGCTACTTCCCTACCATTCTTCTACCATTTCCCTAATATTCCTTTACCATTCTCACCCCATTCTTTTGCCATTCTACCACCAGACTTTTGTCATTCTACCACCATTCTTTGGTCATTCTACCACCATTCTTTTGTCATTCTGCCATCATTCTTTTGTCATTCTACCACCATTCTTTTGTCATTCTGCCACCATTCTTTTGTCATTCTACCACCATTCTTTTGTCATTCTGCCACCATTCTTTTGTCATTCTACCACCATTCTTTTGTCATTCTACCACTATTCTTTTGTCATTCAACCACCATTCTTTTGTCATTCAACCACCATTCTTTTGTCATTCAACCACCATTCTTTTGTCATTCTGTCACCCTTCTTTTGTCATTCTACCACCATTCTTTTGCCATTCTTCTATTATTCTAACACAGTTATCTTCACTACTCTCCCCCCATTCTTTTCATATTCTCCCACCATTGTTTTACCATTTGGTTATTTCTTTACCATTCCTTATCATTATTTTACTCATCGCTCATCTCATCATTCTTTTACCATTCACCACATCTTTCTTTACTCATCCTCATCATTCTTTTTATCATTCCCTCATTGTATCGTCATTTTCTATCATTCACTAATTAATCATACTATCATTTACCCATCATTCTCTTATTTATCATTCTTTTCTCATTCATCAATCATTTTTTGATCATTTACTCATCATTCTTCTCTCTGCCCTCCTCAATTTTTATTCATTAATCCTTCATTGTTTTCAGTCATCCTAATCCAGTTTTTCTTCTCATCACTCAGTCTGCTTGTCCGTTTCTTCATATTTTATTTTTTCCCTCTTCCCCTCTTCCCTGTTTCTTCTTCTCCCCCTCTCCATCCTCTTCTTCTCCCCCCGTCCCTCGTCTCCTCTCCACTTCTCTTTCGCCTGTTTTTATTGTCCACCCTCTTCAGCCTTTCCCCCCTTTCCTTAATTTTTCCATCTCCCTTTTCTCTCCTTCGCTCCTTTCTTTTTTCCTCTTCCTCTTAACTATTCTCTCATCTTCCCCTCTCCATTGTTCCTCTCCATTCCTCTTCCTCTCTCCCATCCTCTTCCTCTCTAGATCCTCTCCCTCCCATTCTCTTCCTCTCTCCCATCCACTCCCTCTCCCTCTATCCCTCTCTCCCCCTCTCTTTCGCCTGTTTTTATTGTCCACCCTCTTCAGCCTTTCCCTCTCATTCATCCTCTTCCTCCCCTATTCTTCCCCTCCACTCTCTATCTCCGTTCCCTCTCACCCTCTTCTCTAACACGTCTCTTGTCAACATTCCCCGTTACATTCCCCCATTTAATCTTCCCACTTTTTTCCCTCTCTTCTTTATTCCCCCTTCCCCTCTTCACTGTTCTCCTCCTCCCGCTTCACACTCTTCCTTTTTACCCTGTTTACCTTCCTCTTCACCTTCTCCTCTATTCTTTATCCGCCCCATCTTCACCTCTTCATGCTACCACTTTTCTCCCCATCCTCACCCTCCCCGTTTTAATACTTCTCCACACCTCATATTCGTCCTTCATCTCCTCGCCCTCATATTTAACGTCCCCTTCTTCAAACTCTCAATCTTCGTCCTCATCTTCATCCCATTTTCACCCCATCTTTATCCTCCCCCTCTTCATCTTCCCCTCTTCATCCTCCCCATCTTCATCCTCCCCATCTTCATCCTATCTATCTTCCTCTCCATCTTCATCCTCATATTTATCCTTCCTTTCTTCATCCTCCCCTCTTCCTCTCCCTCTTCATTCCCATCTTCCTTCTCCCCCTCTTCATCCTCCCCATTTTCCCCTCTTCATCCTCCCCATCTTCCTCCTCCCCATCTTCATCCTCCCCATCTTCCTCCCCATCTTCATCCTCCCCATCTTCCTCCCCATCTTCATCCTCCCCATCTTCCTCCCCATCTTTCATCTCTCCCCATCTTCTCCTCCCCATCTTCCTCCCCATCTTCATCCTCCCCATCTTCCTCCTCCCCATCTTCCTCCCCATCTTCCTCCTCCCTATCTTCATCCTCCCATCTTCCTCCCATCTTCATCCTCCCATCTTCCTCCCATCTTCATCCTACCATTTTCATCCTCCCATCTTCTTCCTCCCCATCTTCATCCTCCCCATCTTCCCCGCCGAGAGAACTATCTTAATTGCCAGTTCCTGGAAACTCCCACTTAATTTTCTATAGATTTGTTTTGGTCTTTGAGTGGGAGTTCTTCACATGTAGACGTGAGGGACCGAGGATTTGAGAGACCGAGGAGGTGAGGGACCGAGAAGATGAGGGACCGAGGAGGTGAGGGACCGAGGAGGTGAGGGACCGAGGAGGTGAGGGACGGAGAAGGTGAGGGACCGAGAAGGTGAGGACCGAGAGTGAGGACCGAGGAGTGAGGGACGGGAAGTGAGACGAGGTGAGGACCGAGGAGGTGAGGGACCGAGGAGGTGAGGAACCGAGGAGGTGGTGGCCGAGGAGTGAGGGACCGAGAGAGAGGTGAGGGACCGAGGAGGTGACCGGGTGAGCAGAATAGGGACGAGGAGTGAGGGACCGAGGAGGGTGTGACCGAGGAGGTGACCGAGGGGGCGAGGATCGGAGGTAGGACCGAGGGGTGAGGGCAGGGGTGGGAGCCAAGGAGATAAGGGAACGAGGGGGTGAGGGACCGAGGAGGTGGAATCCCGACGGGGTGAGGGACCGAGGAGGTGGAATCCCGAGGGGGTGTGGGACCGAGGAGGTGGAATCCCGAGGGGTTGGGGAGCATGGGGGTGAGGGACCGACTAGATTGAGGACCAAGGGGTTTTGGAGCATGGAGATGAGAGACCGAGGAGATGAGGGAGGTGGGTGAGGAAAGTCAATGGAAGGGAAGAAACTATGAGAAAGAAAGACCACGTTAGGGACTAGGTGGGTGAGGGAGGGGGACCAGAGACCATGTGAGTGAGGAAGCAGGTTTGTGATAGAATAGGAGTATGAGGGATGGAGTGAGGGACCCGGGTGTAGGGAGACAGATGAGCAAGATGAGAAATATCTGTACAAGAGGCAAGGAAATATGGAGAGTGAGGGAGATATACTTGTGAGTGGCAGGGTAGTGAGAGTGAAGGTGCTTGTGAGTGGCAGGGTAGTGAGAGAGTGAAGGTGCTTGTGAGTGGCAGGGTAGTGAGAGAGTGAAGGTGCTTGTGAGTGGCAGGGTAGTGAGAGTGAAGGTGCTTGTGAGTGGCAGGGTAGTGAGAGAGTGAAGGTGCTTGTGAGTGGCAGGGTAGTGAGAGTGAAGGTGCTTGTGAGTGGCAGGGTAGTGAGAGTGAAGGTGCTAGTGAGTGGCAGGGTAGTGAGAGTGAAGGTGCTTGTGAGTGACAGGGTAGTGAGAGAGTGAAGGAGATGCTTGTGAGTGGCAGGGTAGTGAGAGTGAAGGAGATGCTTGTGAGTGGCAGGGTAGTGAGAGTGAAGAAGGTGCTTGTGAGTGGCAGGGTAGTGAGAATGAAGGTGCTTGTGAGTGGCAGGGTAGTGAGAGAGTGAAGGAGATGCTTGTGAGTGGCAGGGTTGTGAGAGTGAAGGTGCTTGTGAGTGGCAGGGTAGTGAGAGTGAAGATACTTGTGAGTGGCAGGGTAGTGAGAGAGTGAAGGAGATGCTTGTGAGTGGCAGGGTAGTGAGAGAGTGAAGGAGATGCTTGTGAGTGGCAGGGTAGTGAGAGAGTTAAGGAGATGCTTGTGAGTGGCAGGGTAGTGAGAGAGTGAAGGAGATGCTTGTGAGTGGCAGGGTAGTGAGAGAGTGAAGGAGATGCTTGTGAGTGGCAGGGTAGTGAGAGAGTGAAGGAGATGCGTGTGAGAGAAAGGGTATTAAGGAAGTGAGAAAGACTGGAGAGAGAGAGAGAGAGAGAGAGAGAGAGAGCAGTGTAGGAGTAAGGAAAAATAAATTTTGACGCAGGTTTAAGTTAATCTTCCTCATAATCCATATTATGAGTTGTCCAATGAATTCTGGAACACTTTTCTTAATTTGCCCCAGACTAATTGAGTATTGTGTGTGTGTGTGTGATGTGGGTAGCGGGTGCTTCTGCTGGTAGTGCTCAAAGCTAGGTAATTACCACTTTTTTAGCAGCAGGAGCAAAGCCTAGCTCCTGGTATCTCGTCTTCAGTATTTTTTTCAGCTTTACATATACATTTTTTTTCATTGTTGAAGCACTTACTGCCTCCTCTTTAAAATCATGCTACTTGTCAACCACTCTGCGAAGAAATTTTTTCTCTTATCCCTTCTGCTCCATACTTTCCTCAGTTTACGACAGTGATCTTTTATTATCATTGTTTCAGGTAAGGAGAAATTTTCATTGACTCTTTCATGTCCTTTCATGACCATGTATGTGGCCATCATACCTCCGCTTTTCCTCCTATCAGTCAAAATGAGCATCTTCAATGTTGCCTCTGATCATAACTCATATTAGTAGCCATTCTGAAGCCCTTCTTTTCAAACTCATCTATGTGTTTTTAAGGTGTGAGCAGCAGGTATCCGCTGCAAATTTCAATTTTGCTCTAATATTTATCTTTGTAATTTTTTTTAGAATTTCTCCAAACATATATTTGAATATTTTTTTTTTATAATACTCCGGCGAAATATAAGAGTTTCTAACAGTTTCGTTTATGTAAATGTCTCTCTCTCTCTCTGATACTTTTAGTATTTTGTCACAGTCTAAGTTTTCCAATTGACCTCCAATTGACACCTCGTCACGTAAAATGACTCGTTGTTGCCTCCCTGTCAGATATTCTCTGATCCATTGCAGTGCCTTTCCTGTTACGTGTGCCTGATACTCTAGCTTTTCCATTAACCTCCTGTGAGGAACTGTGTCGAAGGCCTTCATGCAGTCCAAGAAAATGAAATCTATCCACCCCTCTCTCTCGTATCTTACTTCCGTTACCTTGTCATAAAACTCCAGTTGGTTTGTGACACAGAATTTTCCTTCCCTGAAACCGTGCTGGTTGTCGTTTATAAGCTTGTTTCTTTCTAGGTGCTCCACCACTCTTCTCTGATAATCTTCTCTATGACTTTGCACACTATACATGTCAGTGACACTGGTTTGTAGTTTAGTGCCTCGTGTCTGTCTCCTATCTTAAAAATTGTTACTACATTTGCCATCTTCCATACCTCAGGTAGTTGCCCAGTTTCAATGGATGTGTTGAAGATTTTTGCTAGTGGCACACACAGCATCTCTGCTCCCTCTCTAAGGACCCACGGAGAGATGTCCGGTCCCACCGCCTTTGAGGTATCAAGTTCACATAGCAGCTTCTTCACCTCCTCCTCTGTGGGTGTGTGTGTGTGTGTGTGTATGTGTGTGTACTCACCTAATTGTAGTTGCAGGGGTCGATTCATAGCTCCTGGGGTGTGTGTGTGTGTGAGAGAGAGAGTGAGTGATCGCCTTGATTTAAACTTTCACTGCTGAGAATTATCAGACAACGTTAAACCAAGCAATTAACCATTTTTAAATGCTACACATAATTTAGGGGCAATTCTTGCCGTAGTTAGTATTAATTAAGGTAAATTATCAGCAATCGGTAATTACAAGAAATTACCAAAATAAGGGGAGAGAGAAGTGGCAGAGGTTAGATGGAGGGAGGAGAGGCAGGGGTAAGATGGAGGGGGAAGAGGCAGGGGTGAGATGGAGGGGAAAGAGGCAGGGGTGAGATGGAGGGGAAAGAGGCAGGGGTGAGATGGAGGGGAAAGAGGCAGGGGTGAGATGGAGGGGAAAGAGATAGGGGTGTGATGGAGAAGAGGCAGGAGTAAGATGGAGGAGGAAGAGGCAGGGGTGAGATGCAGGGGAAATAGGTAGGGGTGAGATATGTCTCTAAGAGAGCTATAATGTCTTGGGATGCTTCCCCCTATTCTTTCGTTCAATTCATCACTTTGTTATTCCATCTGAATTTGTATACTATATTTCAGTTTCCTTTCTATTACTGTGTTCCAGTTTTGTGTTCGTTGCACCTGGGTGAGTGGAATGGGAGTGTTGGGGGATGGGGTACAAGTTAGGACTGGTTGTGGGAGAGTTTCTTGCAATGGATGGGGTCAGGTAAAGGAAAATGGGGAGGGTGAGTAGCAGGAAGTGGCAGTTGCAGGTTGAGGTGAGTAGTAGTTGTGAGGAAAGTTCATACTGGAGTCATGAGGATTATGGGTGTAGGTGAGTGAGAATGGGACGTAGGGTATTGCGTGTTCTAAATTATTATGCTGGAATACTGAAGGAGGTTAGGGTTTGAGGACGGTCTGTGTGAGGCTGTGCATGCTGTCTTCCTGGAGGTTGAGCTGCCATACTTGTTGATGCTTTCCCTGCTTCTCTCTCCTGTCTTTGGTCGTTTTTTTTTCATTCTCATCTTCAGCTGCTTCCTCTCCTTTTCTGTTCTGTCCTGATCGAGGTGTACACATATGTGTGTGTGGGCGGGCAGTTGTGTGTGTTAGTTACCATTTTGTCCTAGGCACATGTCGATTAGACACTATCCCTGTTGTATATGAGTGCGTGGATCTGTGTGTGTGTGCGCGCGCGCGCGGGCGCGGGGGGGGGCGTGTCCTGCTCTAATGCTCTTCTTGGCTTGTTGCCTCCCGTGTGGACATCATTAGCCTCGCTATTCCACTTCGTCTCATTTTTTTCTTATTGAGTCTTGTGACTCACCTTCTCTCTCTCCGTGGGTGGTTCTCCTCTCACATCACCCACTATCTTCCATTCTTTCCCTCACCCCTCCTCTAAGCCCTCCCTCCCTGCCTCCGTCCATTCCGGCCTCCTCAATACCATATTTACCGTCATTCTTTACATCCCTCCTATTTCTATATTTCTTTTATATGGTATAGAGTAGAAGAATTCTTCTGATGTATCCAATTTTGCAAAAAAAAAAAAAAAAAAAAATCCTCCCTTCAAAATCTCTATGCGTTCACGCCTTGTTTAGACTCCATAAATCACGAGATCTGTATTTTCTAATCTCTGCCACTGTTTTGTGTACTATATCTTAGCAATAAGCATCTAATGCCATGTGTATCGTGCTAGGTATCTGGCACCAGCTATTTCATAGTGGGTATTTGGTATCAGGTTTCTGGTATCAGTTACCACGAAGCAGAGGTTATTACAATACATAAATAACCCGCACATACAAGAGAGGAGGTTACGACGACGTTTCGGTCCGACTTGGATCATTTACAAAGTCACACTAAGCTCCAAGCTTCTAAGTGGGTTATTTGTGTATTGTTCCAGTCATGGTATTGTGCCTTTTTTTGTTATTCAGAGGTTATTGTTGGTTCTCTTGTTCTTCACGACCTACAGAAAGTACCTTGTATGAGGGAAGAAAGAAACTTTATTCTGATACTCGCACCAGAACAACCCCTGCCCCCCCCCCAAAAAAAAAAAAAAATTGTCATCTGGGTTGGGTTCTTACGAAGTGGTGCTCGTGTATGAGAGCTATGAGAGCTACATCTATGGACTAACTACTGGGTATCTGTTTACCGCCAGGAAACAGGCGGCAGGTGCCTTGCCACACACCATCCAACCTGCCATATATACATGTAGATACAGTTGTGTGTTCCCATTCTCAAGCGCGTATCTCATTCTTTCATACAGCTGTTAAATAAGAAAAAATATGTCCTTAATGTGAGGAATATAAACAAAATCTTGGAGAAGACGTATTTCATCCAAACAGGAATAAACAAAATATATATTTTGGGTTAATAGTATTTCGAAGACATCTACATGTGAAGAATCGGCAAGTGAGACACTCTTGTGAATATTCTTATGAAAGGTACAACGTAAACAGGAGTAATTGTCAAAATATTTAAGCAGATCTTTCTCACTTTTATATGTGCTCATCTTCATTTCTCTTACCTCCTCTATATTGACAAAGAAAACGGTCACCATCATAAAAAAAACTTCATAGAAAGAAATGAAAACTGCCACTTGGTGATGACTGGATCCCTAGATGAAAATAATAGGTGTTCACTAGTGCAACCTGGCCAGGGTGCCTCTTAGTTAATTTCTCCTATACTGTGTTATAAATTATACCTGGATATGAGTGTAATATCTTTACTGGTTTGCTCTAGTCTGCACATAGTAACGGAGGCAGTGACCCACAACATCAATTACAGATAAATCCTCTACAGGTCTGGTACTCTGTTGTGCTTAATTTAATCTCGGTGTTTAATGTATAGAGTAAACCCGACTATGATATCTCATGGACTGCGGTTTAACTGACCTTCATGCAGATCATAGTAATTAAACATAAGAAACTTCCGTTTAAGAACATATCACTTTTTATATTTATGTGGCAAATATCTGTGTAATATTGCAATGATTCATTTGCAACAAACGAGAATCATTGAGGACGAAAAGCAGTATTCGAATGAGAAGCGGTGTAAAACAAGATTACAGGTGGTATTTCTTTTTAATAGGATATTTTCGTGAGTTGCAAGAGATTCAGGAGAAAGTTTTGAGTTATACAAGTATAACTAATTTTAACACTTTGATAAATGAGTAATAATAATATTGATATTAGAACCTTTTAATGATGTAAATTATTATTATAATCAAAACCAAGCGCTAAATCCATCAGGGTCATTTAATGATGTAAAAAAAATAATGATTAAGTGTAAGATATTGACTCTGAATAAATGTGAAGATCAGGTAATATCCATTATAACTTGTAGAAAATATTGTATTTCTTTAAAATTTATTACGACTTATTATAATAAATCGTAATAATTAGGCATAATAAGATAAATAATTATTTATCTTATGCCTAACTACATCAATTCATTAATATTTTTTTTATAATATTTCCATAATTATAGGATTCGCTTTATTTGTGTAAATTAATTGCAAAAAATAATATGAATAAAACGTAAATAAATTTATATTAATAAAGAACTCTGCTCCTCCCAAATGCTAGCATCCACAGTGATGGTTATAGATTTCTGTCTCCTTCCCTGTGATTACATCAACACACACACACACACGTCGTGCCGAATAGGTAAAGCTGGTCAATTAGCAAGAACTCGTTTAAAATTCAGTCCTTTCTAAAATTGTCTTTTATTCGTTTAAAGATTTTTTTTCATTTATGTTAATGTAAAAATTAATATTTTTGTACCAGAAGAACCTTAGAAAACTTATCTAACCTTGTTAGGTAAGACACATATGCAACAGTTAGGTATCTTTATTTCGAAACGTTTCGTCTACACAGTAGGCTTCTTCAGTCAAGTACAGAAAAGTTGGTAGATACAAAATGGAAATTGTTATTATGGAAACGTGTTTGAGTTGAGTCCTAAAACTGAAAATATAAAATTTCCAAGCTACATCCGAGAGGTGATTTACAGCTGAATATCTCGACTGCTGATACGTGTCGTCTGCACTCCGTTACGTCCCATAATAATATGTAATAATAATAGTAATAATAACAGTAATAATAATAATAGAAGTATTAAAAAATGCAGTAATATAATAATTAGTAGTAATAATAATAGTAAATAGCAGATTAATAATAGCAGTACTAGATATCAGTAATAACATATAGCAAAATAGATGTATTCGGTACTGCGTATCTGAGTGTCCCGTTGTAGCTGCGCTCAATGCTGACCAAAGCTATAACACGTTGCTTTTTTCAGACTTCACTACAGAAAGCTCGAGTCTCGACGATAGAGCAGAAGAGAGTAAAATTAGTCCATCACCCTTGAAGACGTAGTTTTGAGGTGGTCAGTCCCTCAACCTGGAGAAGAGTATTGTTCCATAGTCTGAAACATAGTATTCCACATCTGAATACATGTTTCAGACTATGGAACAATACTCTTCTCCAGGTTGAGGGACTGACCACCTCAAAACTACGTCTTCAATGGTGATGGACTGATTACATCGTCATCACATCTCTTCTGCTTCTATCGTTCGAAGACTCGAGTCTTTTGTAGTGGAAGGTTCGGTGAAAAAAAAATGCAAACAGTATTATTAGCTTTGCGCTCAGCATTTTGCTGAGCGCAAAGCTCAGCAAAACGGGGACACCTTTCTCAGATCACGCAGTGACCGAAATACATCTTATTATTATTGCTATTATTATTATTACTGATATTCTTATTACTGCTATTCTTATTACTGCTATTATTATTAATACTGCTATTATTATTACTATTATTATTATTACTACTAATATTATTATTACTGCTATTATTATTAATACTTCTATTATTATTATTACTGTTATTATTATTACTATTATTATTACTGTTATTATTATTATTATGGGAAAGCGATAACAGGAGGGTTGTCAAAGTTGTACGACACGTGTATCAGCAGTTGAGGATACTTCAGTTGGTAAAATACTCACCTCCTCTCAGTGTATGTAGCCTGTGGCAAGAAAGTTTTATATTTTTGCATATGTTTTAAGCGAACAAAGTCCAGGACCAAAACGTTTCCATAATAAAATTAACTAATTTTTTGTTATCGTGTGTTTTTGAACAACTTAAGGGTATCGTATACTATGAGGAAAAGTTTTAAGAGTTCTTGTTAGTGGAAATATGAAGCTAAGTAAGGGGGAATAATAATAATAAGAAGAAGAAGAAAAGAAGAAGAAGAAAGAGGAGGAGGAGGAGGTGGAAGAGAAAAGAAGTCGACTACAATAGATTGCTAACTCGGCAAAGTTAATTAGCAGGATAAGCCAATAAAACCAAGCAGTGAGGGGTATTTCCGTTGTGTTCTTCTGTACTTCCCGAGGATACCACCCACAACACCCGACTAACTCTTGGGCTTCTTTTTACTGCAAGGTAAGCAAGGCAGCAGGTGCAAGGAGACTTAAACCTGCCTGGAGGTTCTACCAGCCTCTCACTTGCGACCGGAACACTCTACTAGTGAGACAACTATGGAGTGTACAGATGAATCATAGACACGCAGAAGGCTACAAACAGAGGAATAAAGAAACATCAAACCAAGACAAAAATGCTCAACATTGGATTCAAGCTGGATAAATTTAAATATATGAGGACTAGAGAAACGTCTAGTTTGACAGCTGAGCTGCCATTTTTACTTTATCCACCTAAAATTTCCACTCTGCCCCTTCAGATGAGTAGGGTGGGCAAGCTGGCGGGGATTTCTTGATGTCAGTGAAGGGCTCTTGATCTAGGGACTTGGATTTACCCTCGACTTTCTTGGATCAAATCTCACTACTCTCCATTTATCACGCTTCAAGGTTCAACACTTTCCCACGATAATACTAATACATTCAATCATTGTCGTCATTCTCCCCACTTCCTCCCTCATTCAAAAGTTTTTTTCCTTTCTTTAATTTGTAGTTAAATTAAATTGTAAACTGGTGTTATTGAAATAAATATTAAAATAACTACTATGCTAGGTCTGAGTCTCGCTTATGAGCGCAACTTGTGAGGACGCGAGCCCAGCGTGAGTCACTGGGCTCCAAGAAGGGTGGTGACTAGTGGTCCGGCTCTCGCTTCCTGTTCCAGTGAAGCGTCTCTTGGAGGGAGCCCTGATGCTTCCTTTACAAGCGTGTGTGTGTGTACTCACCTATTTATGGTTCAGGGGTCGATTCACAGCTCCTCGCCCCTCTTCGCTAGTTGCTACTAGGTTCATTCTGCTCCGAACCTTATCGTACCTCTTCTTAAAGCTGTGTATGGATCCTGCCTCCACTATTTCACTATCCAGATTCTTCCACTTCCGTCAACTCTAAGGCTGAAGAAATGCTTCCTAACATCCCTATAGCTCATCTGTTTTTTAACTTCCAGTTGTGCCCCCTTGTTCTTGTATCCCATCTCTGAAACATTCTGGCCCCGTCCACATTGTAAATTCCTCTCAGCATTTTATACGTCGTTATCATGTCCTCTCTATCCCTCCTGTCCTCCAGTGTCGTCAGTTGAGTTGCCTTAACCTCTCCTCGTGTGATATACCCCTTACCTCTGGAATTAGTCTTGTTGCAAACTTTTGCACATTTTTCAATTTCTTGACATGTTTGACCAGGTGTGGGTTCCATACAGGTGCTGCATACTCCAATATGGGCCTGACGTACACGGTGTACAGTGTTGTAAATGCAGAAACGCTGTTCTTAGGTTTGCCAGGCGCCCGTATGCTGCAGCAGTTATTTGTTTGATGTGCGCCTCAGGAGATGTTCTCGGTATGATGCTTACCCCAAGATCCTTTCCTTGAGTGAGTTTTGCAGCCTTCGGTCTCCTAGGCTGTACTGTGTGTGTGTGTGTGTGTGTGTGTGTGTGTGTTCATGCATACGTGTGTGAACACGTGCGTGTGCTTGCGTTTATGTGCAATTTTCTATTTGTATTTATCTATTTTTTAGCTATACGATCAAAGATATACTTGTGATATCTCTTCAATATTTTTTTCATATATTTTTTTAATTTGTTGGTCGTATCTTTTACTCTTTACTCTTTAATTTATTCCATTGATATACCATTCTTGTATCCCTTAGGGTTCACATTTTTTTTTTTCGGTTTGTAACTTTATTTCTGGTACCAAGAAGTCTTTTTTTTTTTTTTAATATATTCTTTCATATATTTTTATATCAATTTAGGGGTGTGCCAAAGTATGGCGAACTGTATCAGTGACTAACAGCTATTTTTATGATATCGGCATCGGTGAAAAAGTTGTCCATATCTGCTAGTACTTTTAAAATATTAATATTGCACACGTGCTGAAAAATAATGCATTTCTAGGACCCAGATTTAAGAATAACCTTTTTTTACTGCCAATGCAGCGGATGAGTCATGAATAACAAACCTTGACAATGTAGAGAATGAACTGAAAGAAACTTTGGAGAGAATTTAGCAGCTGAAGATTTCAGAGAGTGAGACTGGTTTGTAGGCAGCATAAAGCAGCAACTAGTCTGAAAAAGGAAGTCAAGATGAAGTAACAAGGATCGAAGAGCTTGTCGAATCTCATTTTGATTAATGGTATCAACAAACTGTTGATCTTTCATGGAGTTATCATGTCTCCTCATTTCTCTCGTTTGAAAGAGCACTTTTTGTAATTTCTTTGGCGCATTGTTTATCGGACCATTTTTATCTTTTCTGTCCACTAGCAAGGAAGAAGCAAGAAAAGGATTTATATATGCTCAATTATTCGAATATTCATACAAAAAGTCAGGACTAGAGACGAAAGAAATTTTTCAACGGATATCACTCGCCCAAATTCTTTCTTATGCTCATTTCAAAGAATATATCATCCTTGATAGACGAAACCGGTATTCACGTGAGAGTAGTACCTATTAATAAGACGTCAGATCTTCAATCCGACTGTGGTGGTTACGTTGGAAGGAGTGCTGCTGTCACAAATAGCCTGCTTAATCAGACCAACCACGAGGCCTGGTCCGGGACAGGGCCGCGGGGGACAATGACCCTCGCAACCATCTACAGTAGACAATGGCCGGCATTGGCACAATTAATTGGCGCAATTTGATGTTTGCATAGTCATCAGGATCACTATGTGTTTGGACAGTTCCTTGGTACAGGAGAGTGTTGGCAGTGGTGTGTTGGTACAGTTAATGTAGAGTTGTTCACATTCTCAGTCTGGAACACAGTAGTAGCGTCCTCGACTCACAACCTGCAAACTCTGGTTCATACCTGGGGTATGTGGAGACGTAATATATGTTACCTTACATCTTTTGTCCCTGTTCACCCAAGATCAACAGGTACTTGATGTGGATGATATCCTGGAGGTCTGTACTATAACTTAAGGCTGGACTTTGAAATAATTTTTGAGGTAGGATAAACAGCCGTTGGTATGTACATTCAACTATGTAGCAAAAGCAAAGTGGTAGAGGGGGTAATAGATATAATAAATGGTAGATGATACCGACGAGTAGATGAATTATACTCATGTCCAACACCTAGGCGTTGCACACGAGGTACGAATTATAATATTCTTGGGTCATATAGCGCATGGGGAATGAGAGACGAGTTTGATCAGAGGAGGAAGAAGGTGGTAGCTCCAATTCCTTGGATCAAGACCAAAGGTTACAGCTTCAAGGGACCATGTGTACGGAAGTGCTGGTTCAGCATCAGGAAGTTGAGGTAACTGCCCAGGCCAGTAATTGCTTGCTTGTAGACAATTGGATTATCTTGTGTTGTGGTGGAGGCAGCATCCCCCGGAGGCAGAATCCCCCGGAGGCAGAATCCCCCGGAGGCAGCATACCCCACACGTCACTTTACGTTTACTACTTTGTGCAAAACACAAAGAAATTATTCCTACCAGAGAAGACGTGTTGTACCAACTGGTGCAGCCCTCACCATCACCACCACCACTCCAAAAACCACCACTACTACCCCAAACATAACCGTCACCACCACAAACATCAACACCCCACCGCTACCACAATCACCACCACCCTAAAAACCACTGCTACTACTACCCCAAACATCACCACTACCTCCCCTATAAAAACCATCCCGCCCACCACAAAACCAACCTTGCAAGGCCAAAACCACCACCACCACTACAAACACCACTCGCCACCACAAACACTACTCTCATTACCGTCACAAGTACTACTCACCACCACCATGATCACAACTCTCACCACCACTCACCACCACCACCACTACTACTCACCACCACCACTCACCACCACCAAAAACTACGAACATCAAAAATCGCAGAGAATCAAAGATCGCAATGGAGTATGCACCAGCTAACGGCCTGAGAGCCGGAAAGATTTCCAAAAAAAGGTACTCAGACCTACCCCCAACTCCCTCATGACAGACCAAAGTACCACAGCATACCTAACAGTCACACTACGATATATGACAATACCTCTCCTATATGGTGACCCGTAGCCTGGTGGCAAAAGCTCTCGTTTCACACGCTGAGTGTCCGGGTTCGATTCCCCACAAGGGTGGAAACATTGGGTGTGTTTCCTTATACCGGTTGTCCATGTCCACCCATCAGTAAAAATGGGTACCTGGGTGTTGGTCGACTGGTGTGGGTCGCATCCTGGGACAAAAATGACCTAATTTGCCCGAAATGCTCTGGATAATAAGCGGCTTTCTATATAGTAGTATGTCATTAATGTCAGCTAGGCCTGTATACCTTGTACATGTAAAAATAAAGATATTATTGTTATTATTATTATTATTATTATTAATATATGACTTTTTCCTTGCTTAAGGCTGGCACAGATGATTACAGGAGTGTAGCTGTTCTTGTACATTCTGAGTATATATATATATATATATATATATATATATATATATATATATATATATATATATATATATATATATATATATTATATATAACACTCATGGCACCCTTCCCAAATCACTGTTATACAGTTGGGGTTCCACAGTAGATATCTTTAGAAAAAGATGTTGCTTTGTCATAAATATGAGTATTAATGAGTCCTTCGCCACCAACCCCAGCTGACAGTGCTCAGTAGTAGATAACTGAAGGCAAATACCAACAGTCGTATATCATTTTCCATTTAAAACATGACCACAATGGGGTGCAGTGTAGAGCAGGAATAACAATGGTCGAACCTCTGCACATGCTCCGGGAGTCAGCAGTAACTACTAGGTCATGAATAAAAGAGTTTGAGCCTTAACAGTATGAATGAGGCATCGGAATGTATGTGGAGCATTATGCATCCCAAATGGAATTTCGTAATATCGATAGTGGCCCCACTGGTACAACAAATGTAGAGATTTCTTTCGCTCTGTCACTTAGGAGTATTTGTAGTAACTCTTCAGTAAATCAAGCTTGGTCACATTCATGGCATTTCCAACTAGATCTATCACATCATCCATGTGTAACAGAGGATAGGCATCAGGCGTAGTTACTTTATTCATCTGTTTATAGTTTGAACACAACATATGATTTACTAGAATTTGGGAGAAGCTCAAGACTGGAAGTTTCTTCAATAAGTTTGTTTTCCAGCAAAAGAAAAATGATCCCGTCCCACATCGAATTAACTTCACTGGATGGGCTCTTTAGAGATAACATTTAATGGACAAATTAACGTCGTGCACACCTATGGTGAATAATTTAGGAATAATTATACTTATCTAGAAATGTCTGGAACATGAGGATGGATGATGTCATTCATTAAAATGGTCGAGGTTCTGATGTAACTGAATCTGTCAGTCATAACTCCATACCAATGATTTCTTAGAAGTACGTACATCGTTTATGGGCAGATGAGTATTAGTTTGATATGGTCGATATGGAATACTTCACCACCAAAGATCTAAACAGCAGATTAGATAGTTATAATTGGAGATCTTCCGCACCACAACCTTTATTTAGATTTTTCCCAGCAATTTGTAGTTCCGTCTGAAATCATATTTTAAGATAACTTATTTAAATTCAGTGATACTTTTGAGCCAACTCATTTTCATCACTGATAACAGACTCCTCACTAAGTAAAATACATGCTTAAGCACCTGACGTCACTGAACCTCATACTAACTCGCCTGAGTCGACTAACTGCCTCAATGGGTGTTTCCCAAAAATCTGTGTAGAAAAAGCAAGAAAATTGTGATGTCTAAATACAGAGCAAATTTGTGTTATAAGAACTGGAATAGTGTATGAGAATTAGTTTTTTAAATATTTGAAGAAAGTTATTTTAACAGCCAAGGCTATTTACACAATACATATACATAGTAACCTGTGATCATAAAGTAATCAAAGTTTTGTAAGTTAATAAAGTACCAAAACTTCCAGGAGGCAGGAAGTTCCTTCCAGCTGAGGACAACCTTGAAACAAAACTTCCAGGAGGCAGGAAGTTCCTTCCAGCTGAGGACAACCTTGAAACAAAACTTCCAGGAGGCAAGAAGTTCCTTCCAGCTGAGGACAACCTTGAAACAAAACTTCCAGGAGGCAAGAAGTTCCTTCCAGCTGAGGACAACCTTGAAACAAAACTTCCAGGAGGCAAGAAGTTCCTTCCAGCTGAGGACAACCTTGAAACAAAACTTCCAGGAGGCAAGAAGTTCCTTCCAGCTGAGGACAACCTTGAAACAAAACTTCCAGGAGGCAAGAAGTTCCTTCCAGCTGAGGACAACCTTGAAACAAAACTTCCAGGAGGCAGGAAGTTCCTTCCAGCTGAGGACAACCTTGAAACAAAACTTCCAGGAGGCAGGAAGTTCCTTCCACCTGAGGACAACCTTGAAACAAAACTTCCAGGAGGCAAGAAGTTCCTTCCAGCTGAGGACAACCTTGAAACAAAACTTCCAGGAGGCAGGAAGTTCCTTCCAGCTGAGGACAACCTTGAAACAAAACTTCAATCTGTAAAGAGGTTATTAGGTTTGATCCAAGCGAAACGCAACTTCACTTTCTTGGATGTAGAGCTCCTCGACAGGGAGAGGAGAGGAGAGGTGGGGAGTGAAGTGTGTGGAGAGGAGGAAAGAGCTGAGAAGAGGAGAGGGGAGAAGAAAGGAAAGTATGATTTTTATTATTCTTATTGTCGTTATTTTTATACATAAAAAAAAACATGCGGTAAACCTGTATGGGCGGTGAATCACTGCGAGTAGGGATGTGCAAGGGTTGGGGTTAATAGAGGTTGGGGTTAGTGTGGGTGCAAAATCAAAGTCAAGATGGTGCAATGGGGTAATATCTATAAACAAAAGAGTGAGTCTGCATAAAAGGTGAGACACTGTGAGATCGGTTAGAGTGATATAAAAAGACACTTGAGCAAACACTAGAACATATTAGTAAACGTTTCGATCCTTGGATTTAGATGAGAAATGATCAAGGCCCCAGGGTTGAAACGTTTTCTTATAAATGTCCTAGTGTTTGCTCACGTTATTTTAACCCAATATGTCGGTATCAATTACCAAGGTTTATACCATCGTTTAGAGTGCTTCAGAGCGTAGTAGATGCCCGAAGTTAATTTTGCATATGCTCTGATTGTTTATTAAGACGTGAGGAACTGCTAGTGCTGTCTGGCAGTCCCCGCACAGAGACGCCAGGCGTTTCTCAGTCGTATATGTCCGATTTGTAAACTTGAGAGTGTAGTTTCCCATACCCGACAGCGGTAGGAAGAAGTTCAGGAACCTAGCTGGGACCAGCGTTGCCAGGGAAGGTCGAGGAAAGCAGAGGAGAGGAAAGGAGGGGAGAGGAGAGGAAGGAGTAGCGTCGTAACTCCGCTGCCCACCGCCAAGCACAGTTGTTCCTGTCAATATCTGTAATTACTGCTCCCATAACTTGGTTGCTGCCGACGTATGTTGGTATAGGAAGGGTGAGCCCCTCCATGCTGCTCCTCCCTCCCGCCCTCCATCCTATCTTCTTCTCCTTCCCTCTACTCTCCTCTTCTCTCTCCCCTTCCTCCTCCTCCTCCACGCGCATCTACAACCCTCTCAACCACATTCTTTTTCCCAGCCATCCCCCGCACCTCTCTCCAACACTACCATACAACCATTTCCCCATCGTTCCCCAACTCATCCCCGCAATCGTACCCTACACACCACACACCCACATTTCTCTCGCACATCCATTCCTCAAAGTCCAGCACATTCTCCCTACACCCCTCCCCAAACCCCTCTCCCACCCCTCCCTATACCCCTCCCTATACCCCTCCCTATACCCCTCCCACACCCCTCCACTCATCCCTCCTCCTAACCCATTCCCCAAACCCCTCCCCACATTACTCCCACACACACCCACACACACCTCCCACCAAGTCTGACTTATCGATATTGAGAGATGGGGGAGGCAGTGTAAAGGTTGGAAGGTGGGGAAGAGAGGGTGAGGAAGAGAAACGTAAGGGGTCCTAAACAAAAGATAACGTGAGAGTTATAATTTAAGATGTTCAGTGAGGACAAATTTCAGTTACTACATCACGAAAGAATGGAGAAAACAAAAGCGAGTTTAGAGCACAAGATAAACTCAAACCACTCAATAGAACGTAAGTCTAGTGTGAGAGACATGAAAGTGATAATGTCAGATCTCATGTTCAAGAAGCACAATGTTGTTATCGCAACTGCAAAAATAACATTAGTTGGATAACAAGAACATTCAAACAAGATATGCCAAGCCAATGATGACGGTCTTCAAGTGACCTGTTCTCTCTAGGCTGGAAGATTGTTGTGTATTAATGGCACCCTTCAAGGCAGGTGACATTGCAGAACTGGAAAATGTACGGAAATCTTTCACAGCTCATAGTCAAACACCTGAAGATCTTGAAGTCCCTAGAACTGTACTCCATAGAACATATGTAGATGAGAAAGATACATCATAAACTACATCTGGAAGATAATGGAGGAATTAGTCTTAAACCTGCACACCAAAATTACTAATGAACACAAGAGGATTGGTAGACAGTGTAGAATACTTCCATTGAAAAGCAGGGAAGCGATGAGTACACAGAAAGAGAACTCAATAAATGTTAAGGGACCACAACTCAACTCCTTCCTTCATGCATTAGGGAGATTACCAGCAAACCCCTAGCTGTTCAGTTCCTGAACAACCGGGTTGTGATGCATGTGTTGGACTGCGGGCGGCAGGCAAAACAATTTGATCGATCAAGGCAGTAACCAGGAGGCCTGGTCTGCACCGGGTCGCTGGGGCGCTGACTCTGGAAGCCACTCCACGTAAACTCCAGATAATACAAAAAAAAATATTTTGAAGAAAAATAGAAATAAAATTATATAAGTACGTAGAGTGTACCACAGGAAGTGTACGTTGAGTGTACCACAGGAAGTGTACGTTGAGTGTACCACAGGAAGTGTACGTTGAGTGTACCACAGGAAGTGTACGTTGAGTGTACCACAGGAAGTGTACGTTGAGTGTACCACAGAGAAGTGTACGTTGAGTGTACCACAGGAAGTGTACGTTGAGTGTACCACAGGAAGTGTACGTTGAGTGTACCACAGGAAGTGTACGTTGAGTGTACCACAGGAAGTGTACGTTGAGTGTACCACAGGAAGTGTACGTTGAGTGTACCACAGGAAGTGTACGTTGAGTGTACCACAGGAAGTGTACGTTGAGTGTACCACAGGAAGTGTACGTTGAGTGTACCACAGGAAGTGTACGTTGAGTGTACCACAGGAAGTGTACGTTGAGTGTACCACAGGAAGTGTACGTTGAGTGTACCACAGGAAGTGTACGTTGAGTGTACCACGAAGTGTACGTTGAGTGTACCACAGGAAGTGTACGTTGAGTGTACCACAGGAAGTGTACGTTGAGTGTACCACAGGAAGTGTACGTTGAGTGTACCACAGGAAGTGTACGTTGAGTGTACCACAGGAAGTGTACGTTGAGTGTACCACAGGAAGTGTACGTTGAGTGTACCACAGGAAGTGTACGTTGAGTGTACCACAGGAAGTGTACGTTGAGTGTACCACAGGAAGTGTACGTTGAGTGTACCACAGGAAGTGTACGTTGAGTGTACCACAGGAAGTGTACGTTGAGTGTACCACAGGAAGTGTACGTTGAGTGTACCACAGGAAGTGTACGTTGAGTGTACCACAGGAAGTGTACGTTGAGTGTACCACAGGAAGTGTACGTTGAGTGTACCACAGGAAGTGTACGTTGAGTGTACCACAGGAAGTGTACGTTGAGTGTACCACAGGAAGTGTACGTTGAGTGTACCACAGGAAGTGTACGTTGAGTGTACCACAGGAAGTGTTCGTTGAGTGTACCACAGGAAGTGTTCGTTGAGTGTACCACAGGAAGTGTAGCTCGTAAACACTGTCATCTGCAGGACTGCACACAAGAGGTGTAAATATTCCACAGAAGAGCACTTTCCTTATGGTACAGGTAGGTCACTTGCAGTTCAAGATCACACTGACCTCGCTCACTCCGGGGGTTATAATGCCTCGTCTGGCAGTGACCTCGCTCACTCCGGGGGTTATAATCCTCGTCTGGCAGTGACCTCGCTCACTCCGGGGGTTATAACACCTCGTCTGGCAGTGACCTCGCTCACTACGGAGGTTATAACACCTCGTCTGGCAGTGACCTCGCTCACTACGGAGGTTATAACACCTCGTCTGGCAGTGACCTCGCTCACTACGGAGGTTATAACACCTCGTCTGGCAGTGACCTCGCTCACTACGGAGGTTATAACACCTCGTCTGGCAGTGACCTCGCTCAATACCCGTTGCCTGTGAACTGAGACTAAGCTCTACTGTATTGATGTAATTCCAGTGAAAGTCTTTAAAGTTACTGTGCAATATGAAGGAGTACTAGGCAGGGAGAGGATGATAAAGTACCAATACAAGGCAGGGAGACGGGTAATAGATCACCAGTACTAGGCAGGAGAGAGGTAACAGATCACCAGAATTAGGCAGGGAGACGGGAAATAGATCAGCAATACAAGGCAGGGAGAGGGGTAATAAATCACCAGTACTAGGCAGGAGAGGGGTAATAGATCACCAGTATTAGGCAGGGAGACGGGTAATAGAACAGCAATACAAGGCAGGGAGAGGGGTAATAGATCACCAGTACTAGGCAGGGAGAGGGGTGATAGATCATCAGTACTAGGCAGGGAGCCGGGTAATAGATCACCAGTATTAGGCAGGGAGAGTGGTAATAGATCACCAGTACTAGACAGGGAGAGGGTAATAGATCACCAGTACTAGGCAGGGAGAGGAGTAATAGATCACCAGTACTAGGCAGGGAGAGGGGTAATAGATCACCAGTACTAGGCAGGGAGAGGGGTAATAGATCACCAGTACTAGGCAGGAGAGGGTAATAGATCACCAGTACTAGACAAGGAGAGGGGTAATAGATCACCAGTACTAGACAAGGAGAGAGGTAATAGATCACCAGTACTAGGCAGGGAGAGGGGTAATAGATCACCAGTACTAGGCAGGGAGAGGGGTAATAAATCACCAGTACTAGACAAGGAGAGGGTAATAGATCACCAGTACTAGACAAGGAGAGAGGTAATAGATCACCAGTACTAGACAAGGAGAGGGGTAATAGATTACCAGTACTAGACAAGGAGAGGGGTAATAGATCACCAGTACTAGAAAAGGAGAGGGGTAATAGATCACCAGTACTAGACAAGGAGAGGGGTAATAGATCACCAGTACTAGACAAGGAGAGGGGTAATAGATCACCAGTACTAGACAAGGAGAGGGGTAATAGATCACCAGTACTAGACAAGGAGAGGGTAATAGATCACCAGTACTAGACAAGGAGAGGGTAATAGATCACCAGTACTAGACAAGGAGAGGGGTAATAGATCACCAGTACTAGACAAGGAGAGGGGTAATAGATCACCAGTACTAGACAAGGAGAGGGGTAATAGATCACCAGTACTAGACAAGGAGAGGGGTAATAGATCACCAGTACTAGACAAGGAGAGGGGTAATAGATCACCAGTACTAGACAAGGAGAGGGTAATAGATCACCAGTACTAGACAGGGAGAGGGGTAATAGATCATCAGTACTAGACAAGGAGAGGGTAATAGATCACCAGTACTAGACAAGGAGAGGGGTAATAGATCACCAGTACTAGACAAGGAGAGGGGTAATAGATCACCAGTACTAGACAAAGAGAGGTTGATAGAACAAGAATATTAAGCCGGGAATGAACACACACAGCACTTGTACATTATTAAGAAAATCGCATGTACTATAAGAGAAAATTTCAATATTCAGTGTTCAATAATCATATTAATTGTGCACCAAACCGACCACTTGATGTATGAAACACAAGTGGAAGCAGTCTTCTCCAGTTGAATACAGAGGTGCTGAATACACTGGAAGCAGTTGTATAAGTGTAGGTTTTAAG
Source organism: Cherax destructor (assembly GCA_009830355.1). Taxonomy (NCBI): domain Eukaryota; kingdom Metazoa; phylum Arthropoda; class Malacostraca; order Decapoda; family Parastacidae; genus Cherax; species Cherax destructor. The sequence continues at coordinate 193,783 of WNWK01001964.1, forward strand.
GTGCTCAGTCCCTCAGTTTTGATAAAGTGTCCCACAGAGTTCATCACTCTAAGGTAGAGGCACACATGAAAATAATATAGTGGACAAAAAGTGAAGTTGGTCACTAGAGGTGGGGCCTACTAGTAGGCCAACTGGCAAATGTTAGGCAGGTCTTCCTCTTATTTAATCCTTCCCACACATTAGAACAAAAGATCATGCCAGTAACTTGTAGAATACTTGTGCAACTTTATTGCTCGATTACTTATTAACATGTTTTTATGTTCTAGTATATGGGAAGGGTTGAATTTGAAAGGGTCTGTCTAGTATGGACCACTAGGCCTGCTAGTGGACCCCGCCTCCTGTGAAGCCACTTCCAACCACTGCCTCTCGCTTCTGGTCCAGTATATATAACATAGCCCCATCATTGGGCCCCTTTTATCACAGTAGTGATATTGAGCACCTCAATAACGATACTGTATATGTAGTATAATAGTCACCTCCTTGAAGTCTGCTGTGCAGGCGATACTTTTCAGCAATAAAAGTACCCAAGTGTTATACATGTGTCTTATTTATGTACAATATTGAGGGGAAAATATGAATACGTACAATAGTATAAGAAATAAAAAATACATGTACATTCATGCTTAACAATTTGCAAACAGGCGAAATTATTTACAAACATTATCTCTACGTCCACAGCAGGACTCGAACCTGCAAACTCTGCATCAGAGCACACAGTACTTTACCACGAAGCCACGATGTACATTTATAGTTAATAAATAATAATCTGCAGAGAACTGTAGATATTCTGAACAATACAATGACGAGATTACATGTAAAGTAACATGGGGAGAGCACATCATTACAGTACAGACATTATCTCTATTGGACTACGGGAGAGATAATATTTCTGTTGTACTAGATTTGAGATAATATCTCTACATTATTTAGAGAAATATATATTTACAGAACAAGACGGACATACATCAGATGTATAGCTTTAACGGAAGAGATCATGTCTAGTATACTAGGGGAGGAAAGATAATCTTTAGTATGTTAGGGGGAGATGGTCGCCAGCTGTATAGAAATTTGCTGTTGTGAGCCGGGTAAGGAGTAATAACCTGAATAATTAGGTTGGGGTGAGGAGAGGAAGGGAAAAGGGGAGGAAGGGAAGGAGAGAATATAGAAAGGAGACAGGAAGAGAGGGAATAAATGAAGGAGGGGGAGAGAGAAGGAAGAGACGTGAAGAAGTATAAGAGACGGGAAGGAGAGTGGGAAGAAATTGAAAAGCAAGAGAAGAAAATGGAAAGGAAAGATGGGAGACAAGAGAGAAACGGACACACACACAGAGACACAGACACAAACACAGACACAGACACACAAACACAGACAGAAACACAGACACACACAGACACACAGACACACACACTGACGACACTGGAGGACAGAAGGTTCAGGGGAGACATGGTAACGACATATAAAATATTGAGAGGAATTGACAAGGTAGACAAAGACAGGATGTTCCAGAGATGGAACACAGAAACAAGGGGTCACAATTGGAAGTTGAAGACTGCTATGAGTCAAAGGGACGTTAGGAAGTATTTCTTCAGTCATAGAGTTGTCAGGAAGTGGAATAGCCTAGAAAGTGACCTAGTGGAGGCAGGAACCATACATAGTTTTAAGATGAGGTTTGATAAAGCTCATGGAGCAGGGAAAGAGAGGACCTAGTAGCGATCAGTGAAGAGGCGGGGCCAGGAGCTGTCTCGATCCCTGCAACCACAAATAGGTGAGTCCACACACACACTCAAACACACACACTCAAACACACACACACTCAAACACACACACACACACACACACACACAGCAGAGGGTCAGCGAAGAGGCGGGGACAGGAGCTGTGAATCGACCATTGAACCACAAATAGGTGAGTACAGATAGGAGAGTGTACACGCACACACACACCACGTGAGAGAGCTCATGCACGCATATGCACACGTACACGCAGAAAAAAATATTTACGAACAGAGAATACCTGTGAGTGTTACATAAATGACAAGAGAAGAAAGGATGTACAGACCAAAGAAACTCATCTTAAGTAGAGAACCAGATGAAGGGAAGTGTTGATACAAAGATGCGAGCATCAAAGACAGGCTAAGAACTTACCAGAAGAGGGAGAAACGAAGATTAAGAGGAAGGTGGAGAGTAAAGGCCGGAACAGGATGCTGTGAGGATAACAGGAGGAGAGGAAAGACGTTGAAGATAATCTACCCTGGAGGACAGAGGTCAGGAGAATGAGCAAGGGAATTCTTACGAGGCAAAGAAGAAAGGAAGAGACTCACTTTATCAACCATGTCCGCAACCCATCCTCTAACTCCTACAAGCAAATGTGTGGATTTCTCACACCTGGTTTACAGCAAATTTCTCAATTAGGTCAGCTTAACGTAGCTTAACCGGTTGTAACATTTGATAGCAATCCACAATAAAAAAAATATAAAATTAAGTGGGACTGAAGCCTTAATTAAGTGGGGATGAAGCCTCAATTAAGTGGGGATGAAACCTTACTTAAGTGAGTTTGAGACATTAATTTAGTGGGCGTGAAACATGTAGGAAGTGGGGTTAAAACATTTTGAGAAGTGGGGTTAAAGATGTAGGAAGTGGGGTTAAAACATTTTGAGAAGTGGGGTTAAAGATGTAGGAAGTGGGGTTAAAACATAAGGGAAGCGGGGTTGAACGTGCGAAGTAATGCAGGAGAGGAACAGTTGAAAACTGAGAAATGAGAGGAGAGTCTGGAACAAAAATATTACCTTAGAAGAGAAAATGCCTGAAAATTGTGTAGCTGACAAATAACCAGATTAAGTCATAACACAGACAAATAAGGAGAAAAATTACAGTGGTGAGTCAGGTAAATAAAAATTGTCCAGAAAATATATGTGTCCGGGGCCCAAGACTGTTCAACAGCCTCCCACCAACCATAAGGGGAATTACCAATAGACCCCTGGTTGTCTTCAAGAGGGAGCTGGACAGATACCTAATGTCAGTGCCAGATCAGCCGGCCTGTGGTTTGTATGTTAGACTACGTGCGGCCAGCAGTAACAGCCTCGTTGATCAGGCCCTGATCCACCAGGAGGCCTGGTCATGGACCAGGCTTCCAGGTAGACTCCAGGTAGGACATTGCCAAGGAAGGTTGTAAATGTTATGTTGATCCCGACAAACTGCAAAAAAGGTTGATGAGGAACCTAATAAATTGTTGAAGGTGGTGTTTATTTTACAAGCGAACAAGGACAACTAACGTACCTAGAAGAAAGAAAAAACAGCTTAAATAATACCGATATTAAGACACGGGAAAATGAAAGATGATGTAAAATGCAGACCAGAATCAGGGAAATAGATTGTAGTAAAAGAATACGATCCTTAATGGACCAACAACACTGGTTCAGAGATGGGGTATTATGTCTCATCAGTCTAACTGGGTTCTGTCACAAACTGATCCGTAAACGGGGAAGGGATGGGAAGAGCACTTAAGATGTTGATGAAGGGCTCTTGGGCCAACGATTGGATCAAGCTAGGCGACTAAATTTTGTGGGTTGTAAAGTCTCCTGGTCTCGGTGTAGTGACTTTTATTCTTCAAGTGCACGGTGATGGCCAAGGGAAGAGGCGGCCAAAAGTGCCTTACTGACTGCGAGGGAGAATAAAAGTCACAATACTGTAGCAGGAACAATACACGGCTTGGTAATGGTCCAAGTCGAACCGAAAGGCTTCCCGGTTTTCCTTTGCAATTTGTGGGCGTGTTGTGAACTGAGAGGAGGTAACTGCCAGAGTCACAGAGGATGAAGCAGCTCGTAGGAGGTGCATGCAACGTTGGCAAGTGTTGCCAAGGCAACGACAACTGTGCACAACAAATTTTCATCACAGCAGAGTTTCCATCTTAGTAGTTCCTTATGATACCCTCAGCACTAATACCATCAGCACTGACACCCTCAGCACTGACACCCTCAGCACTGACACCCTCAGCACTGACACCCTCAGCACTGACACCCTCAGCACTGACACCTTCAGCACTGACACCCTCAGCACTGACACCCTCAGCACTGATACCCTCAGCACTAACACCCTTTTGATAGACAATTGGTTTTTTTTGTGTGTTTGTGTGTGCGCGTACTTGTTTGTACTCACCTATTTGTGGCTGCAGGGGTCTATTCATAGCTCCTGGCCCCGCCTCTTCGCTGGTCGCTACTACGTCCACTCTCTCCTTGCTCCATAAACTTTATCGTATCTCTTCTTAGAGCTGTATCTGGATCCTGCCTCCATTACATCACTCTCCAACCTGTTCCACTTCTTAACAACTCTATGACTGAAGACATACTTCCTAACATCGCTGTGATTCATTTCACTCTTCAACTTCCGGTTGTGACCCCTCGTTGCTCTGTCCCATCTCTGAAACATCCTGTCAATATCTGCCTTGTTAATTAATTCCTCTTAGGATTTTATATGTCGTTATCTGTCCTCTAGTGTCGTCAGGTCGATTTACCTTAACCTCTCCTCGTAGGACATGCCCCTTAGCTCCGGGACTAGTCTTGTTGCAAACCATTGCACTTTCTCTAATTTCCTGACGTGCTTGACCAGGTGTGGGTTCCATACTTGTACTACATACTCCATTATGGGCCTGACATACGGTGTACAGAGTCTTGAACGATTCGTTACTAAGGTGTGGAAACGCTATTCTTAGGTTTGCCAGGCACCCATATGCTACAGCAGTTATTTGGTTGATGTGCGCCTCAGGAGATGTGCTCTATATTATACTCATCCCAAGATCCTTTTGAGTAAGGTTTGAAGTCTTTGGCCCCCTATCCTGTACTCTGTTTGCGATCTACTTTCACCTTTTCCAATCTTCATGACTTGGCACTTGGAGCCAGTTGCTGGACCAGCTTTGCAGCCTGTCCAGATCCCTTTGTAGTCCTACCTGATCCTCATCCGATTTAATTCTTCGTATTAGCTTCGCATCGTCTGCAAACAGGGACACCTCTGAATCTGTCCCTTCCGTCATGTCATTCACATATACTAAAAATAGTGCTGGCTCTGACACCTCGTCACGTATCATGACTCGTTTTCTTCCTGTCAGGTATTCTATGATCCATTGCAGTGCCTTTCCTGTTATTCCTTCCCGCTCCTCTTGCTTTTGCACTAATCTCTTGTGTGGAACTGTGTCGAAAGCCTTATTACAGTCCAAGAAAATGCAGTCTACCGACCCCTCTCTTATATATATATGTCGTGCCGAATAGGTAAAACTTGCCATTTTTGGCTTAAATAGCAACGCTCACCTTGCTATATAAGACAAGTGAAAATTTGTGTATGCAATAATTTCGCCAAAATCATTCTGAACATAACGAAAAAATATATTTCATTTTGTTTGTTTATTATTAAATTAATGTTAACGTATCTAAAATATATATAGTTGGGTTAGGCTAAATTAAATTGCGCTTGTTGTAATAAGGTTAGGTAGGTTTCAAAGTTTCTCTTGGTACAAAATTATAAATTCTTACATAAACATAAATGAAAAAAATATATCTTTAAACGTATAAGAAAATTTTTAGAAAGGACTTAATTTTAGATGAGTTCTTGCTAATTGACCAGTTTGCCTAATCGGACGACATATATATATATATATATATATATATATATATATATATATATATATATATATATATATATATATATATATATATATATATATATATATATATAATAAAACTGTGAATGGCTAATTAAATAGCAAGCACTTCTTGCTGTATAGGCAAGCAAAAATTTGTGTATGTAATAAATTCGCAAAAATCATTCTGAATCTAACGAAACAAAAATATTTGGTTGTGTTTATTATTAAATTATTGTAAACTAATATAAAATATATTTAGTTGGATTAGGCGAAATTAAATTTCTCTTGTTATAATAAGTTTAGGTAAGTTTCCTAAGGTTTTTATGGTACAAAATCATTAATTTTTATATTAACATAAATGAAAAAAATATATCTTTAAATGTATAAGAGAAAATTTTAGAAAGGACTTAATTTTGCTAGTCTTGCTAATTGATCAGTTTTACCTATTTGCAGAGGTTGGTAGATGAGTTTGTTATTGTATGTAAAGGAAAATTAAAAGTGAATATTGGAAAGACTAGGGTGATAAAAAAAAATAGGTGACGAAAGATTGGATATCAGATTGGAGGGAGAGAGTCTAGAGGAGGTGAATGTATTCAGATATTTAGGAGTGGACGTGTCAGCAGATGGGTCTATGAAGGTGAATCATAGAATTGACGAGGGGAAAAAAGTGAGTGGTGCACTTTGGAGTCTGTGGAGACAAAGAACTTTGTCCATGGAAGCAAAGAGGGGAATGTACGAGAGTATAGTTATACCAACACTCTTATATGGCTTATATGGGTGCGAAGCATGGGTGGTGAATGTTCCAACAAGGAGATGGCTGGAGACAGTGGATATGTCGTGTCTGAGGGCAATGTGTGGTGTTAATATAATGCAGAGAATTTGTAGTTTGCAAATTAAGAGGATGTGTGGAATTACCAAAACTATTATCCAGAGGGCTGAGGAGGGTTTGTTCAGGTGGTTCGGACATGTAAAGAAGTTGGAACAAAATAGAATGACTCAGAGAGTGTATAAATCTGTAGTGGAGGGAAGGCTGGGTAGGGGTAGGCCTAGGAAAGGTTGGAGGGAGAGGGTAAAGGAGGTTTTGTGTGCAAGGGGCTTGGACTTCCAGTAAGCATGCGTGAGCATGTTAGGAGCGAATGGAGACAAATGGTTTTTAGGACTTGACGTGCTGTTGGAGTGTGAGCGAGGTAACATTTATGAAGGGATTCAGGGAAACCGGCAGACTGGACTTGGGTCCTGGAAATGGGAAGTACAGTGCCGGCACTCTGAAGGAGGGGGGTTAATGTTGCAGTTTTATAACTGTAGTGTAAGCATGCCTCTGGGAAGACAGCGATGGAGTGAATGATGGTGAAAGTTTTTCTTTTTCGGGCCACCCTACCTTGGTGTGAAACGGCCGATGTGCTAATGAAATAATGAAATAATATATATAGTAACCCCTTCTCCTGTACAAATCTACTAAAAACGAGAAGAAGAAAAACTTTATAAAATTGGGTTGTCTGAATGTGCGTGGATGTAGTGCGGATGATAAGAAAGAGATGATTGCCGATGTTATGAATGAAAAGAAGTTGGATGTCCTGGCCCTAAGCGAAACAAAGCTGAAGGGGTAGGCGAGTTTCAGTGGGGAGAAATAAATGGGATTAAGTCAGGAGTATCTGAGAGAGTTAGAGCTAAGGAAGGGGTAGCAATAATGTTGAAGGATCAGTTATGGAAGGAAAAGAGGGAATATAAATGTGTAAATTCAAGGATTATGTGGATTAAAATAAGGGTCGGATGCGAAAAGTGGGTCATAATAAGCGTGTATGCACCTGGAGAAGAGAGGAGTGTAGAGGAGTGAGAGAGATTTTGGGAGATGTTAAGCGAATGTATAGGAACTTTTGAACCAAATGAGAGAGTAATTGTGGTAGGGGACCTAAATGCTAAAGTGGGAGAAACATGCAGAGAGGGTGTAGTAGGTAAGTTTGGGGTGCCAGGTGTAAAATGATAATGGGAGCCCTTTGATTGAACTTTGTATAGAAAGGGGTTTAGTTATAGGTAATACATATTTTAAGAAAAAGAGGATAAATAAGTATACAAGATATGATGTAGGGCGTAATGACAGTAGTTTGTTGGACTATGTATTGATAGATAAAAGACTGTTGAGTAGACTTCAGGATGTACATGTTTATAGAGGGCTACAGATATATCAGATCACTTTTTAGTTATAGCTACAGTGGGAGTAAAAGGTAGATGGGATACAAGGAAAATAGAATCAGTAAGTAAAGAGAGGTGAAGGTTTATAAACTAAAAGCGGAGGCAGTTAGGGTAAGATATAAACAACTATTGGAGGATAGATGGGCTAGTGAGAGTGTAGGCAATGGGGTCGAAAATGTATGGGGTAGATTTAAAAATGTAGTGTTAGAGTGTTCAGCAGAAGTTTGTGGTTACAGGCGAGTGGGTGCGGGAGGAAGAGGAGCGATTGGTGGAATGATGATGTAAAGAGAGTAGTAAGGGAGAAAAGTTAGCATATGAGAGGTTTTTACAAAGTAGAAGTGATGCAAGGAGGGAAGAGTATATGGAGAGAAAAAGAGAGGTTAAAAGAGTGGTGAAGCAATGTAAAAAGAGAGCAGATGAGAGAGTGGGTGAGATGTTATCAGCAAATTTTGTTGAAAATAAGAAAAAGTTTTGGAATGAGATTAATAAGTTGAGGAAGCCTAGAGAACAAATGGATTTGACAGTTAAAAATAGGAGAGGAGAGTTATTAAATGGAGAGTTAGAGGTATCGGGAAGATGGAGAGAATATTTTGAGGATTTGTTAAATGTTGATGAAGACAGGGAAGCTGTGATTTCGTGTGTAGTGCAAGGAGGAATAACATCTTGTAGGAGTGTGGAAGAGCCAGTTGTGGGTGTAGGGAAGTTCGTGAGGCAGTGGGTAGAATGAAAGGGGTAAGGCAGCTGGGATTGATGGGATAAAGATAGAAATGTTAAAAGCAGGTGGGGATATAATTTTGGAGTGGTTGGTGCTATTATTTAATAAATGTATGGAAGAGGGTAAGGTACCTAGGGATTGGCAGAGAGCGTGTATTGTTCCTTTGTATAAAGGCAAAGGGACAAAAGAGAGTGCAAAAATTATAGGGGAATAAGTCTGTTGAGTGTACCTGGTAAAGTGTATGGTAGAGTTATTATTGAAAGAATTAAGAGTAAAACAGAAAGCAGGATAGCAGATGAACAAGGGGGCTTTAGGAAAGGTAGGGGTGTGTAGACCAAGTGTTTACAGTGAAACATATAGGTGAACAGTATTTGGATAAGGGTAAAGATGTTTGTGTGGCATTTATGGATTTGGAAAAGGCGTATGATAGGGTAGATAGGGGGGCAATGTGGCAGATGTTGCAGGTGTATGGAATAGGAGGAAGGTTACTGAAAGCAGTGAAGAGTTTTTATGAGGATAGTGAGGCTCAGGTTAGAGTGTGTAGGAGGGAAGGGGACTATTTCCCAGTAAAAGTGGGCCTTAGACAAGGATGTGTGATGTCACCGTGGTTGTTCAATATATTTATAGATGGGGTTGTAAGAGAAGTGAATGCGAGGGTCTTGGCAAGAGGTGTTGGGCTAAAAGATAAAGAAGCAAATACAAAGTGGGAGTTGTCACAGTTGCTTTTTGCTGATGACACTGCTTTGGGAGATTCTGAAGAGAAGCTGCAGAGGTTGGTGGATGAATTTGGTAGGGTGTGTAAAAGAAGAAAATTGAAAGTGAATATAGGAAAGAGTAAGGTGATGAGGATAACAAAAAGAATAGGTGACGAAAGATTGGATATCATATTGGAGGGAGAGAGTATGGAGGAGGTGAATGTATTCAGATATTTGGGAGTGGACATGTCGGCGGATGGGTCTATGAAGGATGAGGTGGATCATAGAATTGATGAGGGAAAAGGGTGAGTGGAGCACTTCGGAGTCTGTGGAGACAAAGAACCTTGTCCATGGAAGTAAAGAGGGAATGTATGAGAGTATAGTTATACCAACGCTCTTATATGGGTGTGAAGCATGGGTGATGAATGTTGCAACGAGGAGAAGGCTGGAGGCAGTGGAGATGTCATGTCTGAGGTCAATGTGTGGTGTGAATATAATGCAGAGAATTGGAGTTTGGAAATTAGGAGGAGGTGCGGGATTACCAAAACGATTGTCCAGAGAGCTGAGGAGGGTTGTTGAGGTGGTTTGGACATGTAGAGAGAATGGAACGAGACAGAGTGACTTCGAGAGTGTATAAATCTGTAGTGGAGGGAAGGCGGGGTAGGGGTCGGCCTAGGAAAGGTTGGAGGGAGGGTAAAGGAAGTTTTGTGTGCGAGGGCTTGGACTTCCAGCAAGCATGTGTGAGCGTATTTGATAGGAGTGAATGGAGGCATATGGTTTTAATACTTGACGTGCTGTTGGAGTGTGAGCAAAGTAACATTTATGAAGGATTCAGGGAAACCGGCAGGCCGGACTTGAGTTCTGGAGATGGGAAGTACAGTGCCGGCACTCTGAAGGAGGGTGTTAATGTTGCAGTTTTATAACTGTAGTGTAAAGCACCCTTCTGGCAAGACAGTGATGGAGTGAATGATGATGAAAGTTTTTCTTTTTCGGCCACCCTGCCTTGGTGGAATCGGCCGATGTGTTAATAAAAAAAAATATATATATATATATGTATATATTTGCTGTTCGGGGGCAGCGAGGTGTAGTCTCGTCCTTATATGCCTTCCTGTTACCCCTTTATTTTTACAGTTCCTTGATAATGAGAAGTCACGAAAGCGTTTAGAATTCGCTATTTTCACAGTGGTTGTTCTGCATATATATATATATATATATATATATATATATATATATATATATATATATATATATATATATATATATATATATATATATATATATATATATATATATATATATATATAATGTCATGCTGAATACGTAAAACTTGCTATTTTGGCTTAATTAGCAACGCACTTCTTGCCGAATAGGGCAAGCGAAAATTTGTGTTTGCAATAATTTAACAAAAATCATTCTGAACCTAACGAAAAAAAAATATATTTCATTGAGTTTATTATTAAATTATTATAAACTTATATAAAATATATTTAGTTAAATTAGGCTAAATTAAATTGCGCTTGTTATAATAAGGTTAGGTAAGTTTCCTAAGATTCCTAAGATTTGAAAAATATATATCTTTAAATGTATAAGAGAAAATTTTAGAAAGGACTTAATTTTAAATGAGTTCTTTCTAATTGACCAGTTTTACCAATTCGGCACGCACACACACACACAGAGGCAGGGATAACGGGGAAGGCACTACAATGGATCAGGGAATACCTGTCAGGAAGACAACAGCGAGTCATGGTACGTGGTGAGGTGTCAGAGTGGGCGCCTGGAACGAGCGGGGTGCCACAGGGATCAGTCCTAGAACCGGTCCTGTTTCTGGTATTTGTGAACGACATGACGGAAGGAATAGACTCTGAAGTGTCCCTGTTTGCAGATGATGTGAAATTGATGAGAATAATTCAATCGGACGAGGACCAGGCAGAACTACAGAGGGATCTGGAAAGACTGCAGGCCTGGTCCAGCAACTGGCTCCTGGAGTTCAACCCCACCAAGTGCAAAGTCATGAAGATTGGGGAAGGGCAAAGAAGACCACAGACGGAATACAGTCTATCGGGCCAGAGCCTACAAACCTCACTCAAGGAAAAGGATCTTGGGGTGAGTATAACACCGGGCACATTTCCTGAGGCGCACATCAACCAAATAACTGCTGCAGCATACGGGCGCCTGGCAAATCTAAGAACAATATTCCGACATCTTAATAAGGAGTCATTCAGGACCCTGTACACTGTGTACGTTAGGCCCATACTGGAGTATGCAGCGCCAGTTTGGAACTCTCACCTAGCCAAACATGTAAGGAAACTAGAGAAAGTGCAAAGGTTTGCAACAAGACTAGTCCTGGAGCTAAGGGTTATGTCCTACGAGGAGAGGTTAAGGGAAATCGACCTGACGGCACTGGAGGACAGGAGAGATAGAGGGGATATGATAATGACATAAAATACTGAGAGGAATTGACAAGGTGGACAGAAACAGAATGTTCCAGTGGTGGGACACAGCAACAAGGGTACACAGTTGGAAGTTGAAGACTCAGATGAACCACAGGGATGTTAGGAAGTATTTCTTCAGTCACAAAGTTGTCAGGAAGTGATGTAGTGGAGGCAGGATCCATACATAGCTTTAATGAGAGGTATGATAAAGCTCATGGAGCGGGTAGAGTGACCGAGTAGCGGCCAGTGAAGAGGCGGGGCCAGGAGCTGTGAATCGACCCCTGCAACCACAACTAGGTGGGTACACACACACACACACACACACACACACACACACACACACACACACACACACACACATATATATATATATATATATATATATATATATATATATATATATATATATATATATATATATATATATATAAGGCTTCAAGGAAGAATATTTGGATTTCTTCCTGAAGCCATTTGAATATTCCACTTCCCTTACCACCCCATCTTTTCATTCTTTTTTACCAATAGGTATATTTTATTACATAATATGTTACAAAAGATTTAAGAGATACATTGTTGATATAAAGATGGCAAATACAGTACATGAGGTGTGAGAGATACATGTCTAGTACATATTGTTACGTGTTTGTCACTGATTATAATGCGAAAATATCATCCAGCTCCTCAGAGCTGGGGCGCGTGCCCAAAATACAGCATACATTACCCCTCTGAACAGCAGCGCTGAGTCGCTGGAACAGAAAACTAGCTGCCCTGGGGTCCCTAGTTACCCTTTGCCTTTGACCTTTGATATACCTTTGAAGAGTTTCGAGAGTATCTACTCTCTGAGCCCGGCCATGGGCCAGGCTCGTCTGGTGCTTGCCTGGTCAACCAGGCTGTTGCTGCTGGAGGCCCGCTGCCCCACATATCCATCACAGCCTGGTTGATCTGGCACCTGGTGAAGATATTTGTCCAGTTTCCTCTTGAAGGCTTCTACACTGGTTCCAGCGATGTTTCGGATATCTTCTGGTAAGATGTTGAATAGTCTGGGACCCCGGATGTTAATACAGTGCTCCCGTATTGTCCCCACCGCACCCCTGCTCCTCACTGGGTTTATTTTACACTTTCTCCCATATCTCTCACTCCAGTATGTTGTTATGGCAGTGTGCAGATTTGGGACCAGGCCTCAAGTACTTTCCAAGTATATATTATCATGTATCTCTCTTCTCCGCTCCAATGAGTACATGTTCAAGACTTGAAGGCGTTCCCAATAATTTAGATGTTTCAATGGCTCAATGTGAGCCGTAAACGATCTCTGAATTTGTTCCAGCTCTGCTATTTCTCCTGCCCTGAACGGGGCCGTCAGCACTGAGCAGTATTCTAAGTGGGGGAGCACTAGCGATTTGAATAGTGTCACCATCGGCATTATTTCCCTTGTTTTGAAAGTTCTTAATACCCACCCCGTCATCTTCCTGGCTGTTGTGATCTTTGTCTTGTTATGGTCTTTAAAAGACAGATCAGCAGACATAATTATTCCCAAGTCCTTTACGTGTTCCTTTCGTTCTATGTGGTGACCCTCTTGCGTTTTGTATATACCCTGTTGAATCTTTTGCCCAGCTCCTTGAGGAACTTAGATGCACTCTTTCCCCATGAGCCAAGGGTCTCTGAACCATGGAAACAAACATATAATGATGGGCAAGTTCTCCATATTTTCTCGACTTTTGGGACTCCCTGAAGGTGGCAGCTGCCCCTCCTTCCTCCCTGGTGTTTTGGAAATAGGTATCAGCGAAGGTAGATGCACATGTGTAGTCCCACACCACCTGCTTGCCGTCTGTCCAAGCTTGAAGGGTGATACCATCTGGACGCTTTTGGCTGCCATCAGATCTGCATAGTTGGGATGGCTCCCTTACTGCTGGGCATCCGGCTGCTATGAGTGTCCTCTTGATAATGTTATTAACCTCCTCATGTCTTGCAATCTTTCCCTCGGATTTACGACACACAAGACCACGGTACCCGAATCGGTCTGCTGCTTCAGTGCCACAAATACACCTGTGTTCGGTGAGAATAGGGGCGGCAAGTCGAAGGGCAACACCAATGCGGATGGTCTGTGGGTCGAGGCGTCAGTTTGATATTCACATAAACAAAGCGTTGCCATCTCCATATGTGTTTACCTAAATTTTGGAAAACAATGGAAATCTGAAAAAATGGTTCGTCGCCAACGCAAACCTTCAAAATGACAATTGAACACTGAAGAAGCAGTGAATTATACTCCAAAATATAACGCACTTACATTACTGAATTACTAAATAACTTTTGCAGCGCAGATATATAACAAACACTTTGGAAATTATTATATATTTAGAGCTAAAAAGCATATTAGACTAACATTACTAATTTAATAATGAATATTGGATTCTTAAGCACCACACCGCATCAGACTCGCTTAATATTAAGTATAAAATAAATGGAATTGAAAATTTAGCGGTAAGCAGCTCAATATGCAAATTTTATTTGGCAATCATAATTTTTTTTTAATATTAAACTCTTGCTTTCGTGGTTTCTTTACTTTTTAATAATTGCGTTTTGAATATTTGTAAGAACATTTAATAAATTATTATTTATTATTATTATTATTATTATTATTATTATTATTATTATTATTATTATTATTATTATTAACAACAGTATAACATTCGCATTATCATCAACAACACCTCACAGATTTCCTTCAAAGGGAGGTATCACGAGGCATTCCTGACACCAGCATTATCACCGTCACTACCACCATTATCACCATCATCATCACCCACCACCACCGCCGCCGCCTGTTGCCTCTTTAAGGGAGGTTGAATTTTGTGCTTGCTGCATTATTTTTAACCCATTACTAACCAGTCAATCACTAAATCCCTTCATAATTCTTCTCCATAAAACTATATCAATCCGTCTAGTTCAGATCCACTCACTAAACAAGGCAATAGAGTTTTCAAGGCTGACTCTACACTGTGTGTCGTCCATATGATGCATTCCTCTCAGGGGAGATGCCTAGATGCCGGTGAGAGGCTCTTGATCAAAGGAATTGAGCTTATCCTCCCATTCCTTGGATGGAACTTGAATACCTCCTATTCCCTCATTTGCTATATTACCCGTACGGGTTAAACGCGTCCTCCCCTGAGTAAAAGAAAAAGGAAATAAAATATAATTATATGGATTAACAATTAACTTGTCTCAGTTAAGACAAGAACTTCGTGGTAATACAATATATATTCTCATTTTGCAACGTTCATTTCCTTACGTAATTTCCTCGGTCAACTTCTTAACGTTTCCTGTAAACTATTTTCTTGATTTCAAAGTAGGTTAGATGAAGTTTAGTTTAAGTTAAGGGACACGTAAATCCCCCTGTCTTCTAATAACACGTTCATTTATCCACTATTATCTACCTTGTCCATCAATACTATCGCATTTGCTTTGTCTGTTTCGTAAGGTGACGTCTAGGATCTTTCCTTAATTCATGGTATAACTTAAATCTTTGATGACAATGTAGAGGTGTGAGCAAAGCTCACACCTCTACAACACCATTGTCCTCAAAGATTTGTTAAGTTATACCATGAATTAAGGAAAGATCCTAGACGTACCTTACGAAACAGATAAGCAAATGCGATAGTATTATGGGCAAGGTAGATAATAGTGGATAAATGAGCGTGTTTTAAGTTAGATTAGGTCGGGTTACATACATGTAAACACACATTTAACCATAAAATATGGAAATTAAATAAAACTACTCCGACACGTCTGGCAGCACCAGGAAACGTCTAAATCTACACGCTTACCACTGGTGGTGGGAGAATGGGATGGATAATCCTGCCTTTGAGACAATAACAATCACTTAGGATAAGCCCTGACACATGGATCCACCAGGATACTTGGCCGGAAGTTATGTATCACAAGACAAGACGCGCCGTGGCCTAATACATATTAGTCATGTGGAAGCGCTAAGCCTGTAGGGGGTCACACAGCGCCTGGGAAATGGGAAATCAGTTTCCATCCAAGGAAGGCAAAGGTTACCTCCAATTCCTTGAATCAAGAACCCTTCGTCAGCATAAGGGGAAAGAGGAAAGGTTCCTCAAGCTTATTATTTCTACTTTTTCTAATACTACATTATTCTCTATTAATCTCCTCGGTAGGGGTAGCTTGATGCCCCTGAAGGTTTATTGATCTAATGATTTGGAGGTAAACTTCCTTTCCATGGGATACCCGGGATACTGTTCCCGGGATACTGTTCTCGGAGCACGCAGCCACCGCACGTTGCTGTGAAGTTGTCAGCTTTTGTGGCGTCACTCAGCAGTGGTGGAGGCTCCATCCTCCGTCTGTGAAGGTCACCCAGCAGAGAGTGGTGGAGGCTCCATCCTCCGTCTTGAATCGCGACACAGGCGAGCGGGCTACCAACAGTATCTCTAAGAGATACGGTATCTCTAAGAGATACAGTATATCTAAGAGATACAGTATCTCTAAGAAATACAGTATCTCTAAGAGATACTGTAGGTACAGAGATAACGCGCGACAAAACCTATCGAAGATTTCGATGTGCCTCTGGCGAGGATATATTCACCTATAGGTTACTTTAATCTCTATTTTAGGGGTTAAAGTAACGTTGACTCACAAAATCCACACTTTAGAAACCTTATGACGTTTTCGGTCCAGTCACAACTGACATGACAATGGTCCAGTCACAACTGACATGACAATGGTCCAGTCACAACTGACATGACAATGGTCCAGTCACAACTGACATGACAATGATCCAGTCACAACTGACATGACAATGATCCAGTCACAACTGACATGACAATGGTCCAGTCACAACTGACATGACAATGGTCCAGTCACAACTGACATGACAATGGTCCAGTCACAACTGACATGACAATGATCCAGTCACAACTGACATGACAATGGTCCAGTCACAACTGACATGACAATGGTACAGTCACAACTGACATGACAATGGTCCAGTCACAATTGACATGACAATGGTCCAGTCACAACGGACATGACAATGGTCCAGTCACAACTGACATGACAATGGTCCAGTCACAACTGACATGACAATGGTCCAGTCACAACTGACATGACAATGGTCCAGTCACAACTGACATGACAATGGTCCAGTCACAACTGACATGACAATGGTCCAGTCACAACTGACATGACAATGATCCAGTCACAACTGACATGACAATGGTCCAGTCACAACTGACATGACAATGGTCCAGTCACAACTGACATGACAATGGTCCAGTCACAACTGACATGACAATGGTCCAGTCACAACTGACATGACAATGGTCCAGTCACAACTGACATGACAATGGTCCAGGGTGGACCGAAACATCGTCATAAGGTTTCTCTCCTAGTGGTGATAGTTGTAACCTTGACTAGTGATGTACAAGTTACCTGCATCCTTAATGACACTAGTATAGTCGATGGGATTTAACCCCAATAAGCCAAGCCGCTTACATAGGCTTTCATGGATTCCGATTGGCTTATTTTGAAACTGTCAGCCACTCCCTTGTTATTACTGATTATACTTGCGTACATCGCTAGACGAAAACGAGATTCAGGCATAAGAGGGAGTTTTTTCTTAAGTCACTTCTGTGATGTAGAGTCTTCAAGGAGATTGTAGACACTTTAACTTATTTTAATTACTGGAGCAATTAGTCAGCCGTCATTAAAGATTTGCCTACCGTCTCCTGCTCCTCTCTCATCGTAGCTAGTATTATTGCTACCATCATAACCCTCTCCCCATTACTACCAGCATCGTCATTACCACCATCGCCACCATCACTATATCTATGGCTATCACCGAAATCCCACCATCACTATAATTACCATCACTATAATTACCATCATCACCAACATCACCATAATTACCATAACCATCATAATTACCATAATCACCATCACCATAATCACCATCACCATAATTACTATCACCATAACCACCAGCATCATAACCACCATAACCTCTATCATCATACAACCACCTAATCTTTTGTCGCCACCATAAACAAAATTATTACTATAACCATCATCATTACCAGTCTCCATCATCATCATCTTCACAGTTTCCATCATCATCTTAACCAGCACCTTCGTCATCACAGCTACCTTCATCATAATCACCGTCATCACCATAATATCACCATAACCATTAATACCCCCACCATCACAGTCATTAACACTCACCATCATCATAACTGGCATTATCATCAGCACCGCTATCACAATCATCACTATCATTACAGTTAAAACCACCACAAGCATTAGCACTACCAACATAATCACCATCATCATATGTTTTGTATTATTATTATTATTATTTTTGCTCTCTTCGAAGTTCTCATTTTGTTAATATTATTTTATTTATAATTCTATATATAATTGTGTAAGCAATAATAATAATAATAATAATACAAACTAATAGTAATAATATTGCAAAACGAATAATACCAGGATATATAATGTCATAATATCATTGCTCATATTTATATTAAAGATATAAAAATAATGAATAAACCCCCAAAAAGTTAGCACCGGTTTTCCAATCTCAGTTACTGTCAACTTTGGCAATAGAGAAGAACATTATGTTGCCATTTACGGTCAATCATTCACTTCATTACTTGCACTCTCTCTCTCTCTCTCTCTCTCTCTCTCTTCTCTCTCTCTCTCTCTCTCTTCTCTCTCTCTCTCTCTCCCTCTCTCTCTCTCTCCCTCTCTCTCTCTCTCTCTCTCTCTCTCTCCTCTCTCTCTTCCTCTCTCCTTTCTTCTCTCTCCTCTCTCTCTCTCTCTCTCTCTCTCTCTCTCTCTCTCTCACACACACACACACACAAAGAAACAAACACATTAATGCTTCTCTTAATAACATCTATGAGAAAACATTCAAAACATTAGGCCTTTTCTTTATTCTTCTTCAGTACAAGGAACCTTATTTAAACTCTATACTAATTTGAAAGACACAGAAAGCTAGCTGTATCACAAAACATATGATCAGGTGATCAACTAGTAAGCCTAGTCTGCGATTAGGTCACGGGAGGGATGACCCCTAGAAATCGACTGCAAGTGGACTAGAGGTAGGGTCTAGGAAATGCAATATACTAGGTGGATATGCAATACAGGGTAGATATGGGCATATTCACTAGTAACTTTACGGGACAGTTGAACAAATTATCTTCTGATGTAGGTGCGGATACAATGAAATTCCTTAAGAAATAATTGGAGAGACTTTTTTTTTTATTGATACAGATGTAGTTCAATTAATGGGCCCCCTGGAGATTGCCTTCTTCCTCCAGAAAATGCAATTAAATTGATTCCTTTAATATTTTGGGATAGCAGTTTCTTATTTTGCACCATAGCTAGCTAGGCAGCCTAACCTATTTTTGTCTAAGGTTGAGGTAAAATAATATTGCTTAATTTAACTAATCCTTTCAAATATTGTGTAATTATATTTCACTGTTTTACTTTGACTGGGGAAATCTTCATAATGCTTCATCTTTAAGGAGGTTGTTTTGGTGAATGGCGTCGAGTCTTCTGCAGGTAAACAAATATTCATTTGGATATTCAGTCTTAGCAAGTGCATTTGGGTCTGAATCTTTATTGTCATGGAGAGAGACTTTTGTGTTTGTAATCTGAGTAGGATGAATCTGGAACCATTGGTTACTATCTAATTGGTTCTGCCATTACTTAATGCATTACTAAAGCATGTCTTAAAACATGTCCCCTAGATCCTTGTTGTCGCTGATGTTGTGGTAAATTATTGGACCATCAACTGGTTCACATTCATGTTTCTTTGGACAACAATGAATTTAAACTGTTTATTAACTTAAGTAAGTATTATTAGTTTATTTTATAGCATTCCTTTTCTGTGATAAAAATATCTTGATGAATTTCATTTTTCCTGTGTGTGGAATAGCCCAACCTAAAAGATGGTAATTCCCAAGCAACAGTAATTCCATGTCAGCTGAAGCGTAACCTTTCAAGCTTCAGTAGCTGCTGAATATATAGTGAAATGCTCAGGCTGATTGAGTTTCCTCATTTGAGTTAAGACACCAATCCTGTGTGATGGAATATGTCACGGAAACACACTTAACTTTTGTTGCCACATTGTAACTATCATATACACCAGGGGATTACCTGATAGTTACCTGAAGATGTTTCTGGGAATCACCGCCCCTGCGGCCCAGGCCCAGAGCAGGCCCCCCTGGTTAATAGTATGATCAATCAGGTTATTGGTGCTAAGCCGCGCGTATTTTAACTTGGGCGGCTGATCCGGAACTGACTTTATGAACTTACCTAACTCCCTTTTGAAGATAACCAGGGGTCTGCTGGTAATTGTTTCTAAGAATGGAGGGAGGGTGTTTAAAAGTATTGGTGCCCTCACATTTATGTTATCTCTTAGTGTACTCATTACACCCTTGCTTTCATTGGAGGCATTTTGCACCAAGCGAACCCAGTTTTGTTTAACAATAATAAAAGACGCCATCTTACCGCGCCCCCACCATATTGTGGGTACCACCAAGCTGGTCATCTCCTCACCAACACATTCAGTGGGGGACCCTCCAGCCTGGATGACAGTGGTGGGTGCTGACAAAATGATTCCCATAGAGACATTGACAATGGTCACCTTGTACTTTAGGCTCGCGCTCCTCATCAGCCCAGCCTCTTCTAAACAGCGTGCTTGGGTATATATGCGTGCTTGGGTTTATCATTGTCCTAATGGCCAATGATATATTTACAGAATACTGTATACAAATACGTTAATCTAAGTAAACCTTACTTACAATAACAAAAATACATTTTTTGTTCGTGTTTGGAGGACAGGTTGCAGCCATAGATTTAGTGTTGCCACTTCATGGGAGCTTTCCACAAGTCTGTGGGAGAAACAAGGCTTCGTGAGAGGTGTCGTGGGATGACGTTCAAAATTTCGTACTTGTGGGACGTATTTGTGAGACATTTCACATAATTGTGGAAGGTGTCGTGTGATAACGACAATTTGTACGTTTTAGTCAGATAAAAAAAAAAGACTTTTATCGTTATTCATTCTAAATGAAAGTAACAATTACTTCCAGAGAAGCATAAGTTACACTTTGCTCTGTTCACGTCGTGAAGAGAACAAAATGCGTAGAGGCGGTGGCGGCTCAGAGGCCAGGATTCAATTCCTCTTCTGGAAGCATATTCACGACGAGCAAGGAGAAGGAGTCGGATTACTGCCAAAGGCGCCGCACGGTTTTAAAAAATCATAAGCTTAAAAGAATGAAAACACGTCTATAGTAATGAATTCTGAGCTCTATTGGCAGTGTAAGAATACAATACAATGCCATGCAAATATATCTTATACTTAATTTCTGACCTAGCGAGCGAGACTTTAATCAGAGGTAAAAGGCGAGGGAAAAATACTTGGGAAATCTCACCTTTACAGCATTCGTACGCTGACCACAATTTGTTGGAGGTGAAAAAATTGTAGCACGACCATGTATGTTCATATGAAATCCTAAGTTGGACATTATAATGGAAAAGAACAACTAAAACATGAGTTGTGCCGGCAGTCAGAATTAAAAAAAAAAGTCAGTCTTGTGTTACTGATTCAGTGCTCTGTAGAGGGCAAGACCTAACAAAAGTAACTGGGCGTAAAATAGCAGTTCATATTTCTGAACTCTCGTCAGTGGATCACTTAGGGAAGCGCTGCCTCACTTCCTTAAAATCCACAGTTCTCTAAAAGTTAAAATTGCATCGAAATACACAAATACAAACAAGTGATGTCTCCTTCCTATTCTTAAACTTTGAGAAAATATGCAGGAGAACTACAGCATCATTACCAATAGAAGTACTAACGAAGCAAAGGTCTCGTGCTTAGTTCTAAGTGTGCGGAACTTTATCGAACAAAAAAATGGTCGATAAGTTTTATTGCCACCTCAAAACTGCGCAGTAAATGCACAAACATATTGAAAATCATAGCATAACAATATTGAGATGAGTCTCCTATTCACTACATGTAACTGCCATCAAAGCTTCGGGAAACGATCAACTGGCTCTTGATCATTAAGAGAATAAATTTTTATTGGGATCTTAACACAGTCTTTTAAACCAGTAAAGCAGTAGAAATTCCGTTTATGGCTGAAACACTATGGTAAGCTCGCTTAGATGCCATGAATATCATTTTTGATCATTGGAGAAACTCTGCCATTTCATCTTGAGATGACTGCCTATCTATCTAGATGTTCAAGTGAGCAGATGGTTCTAGATGATGGCTATTTATCAAAGTGTTCAAGTAAGTATATTGTCAGGCTGACATTTTCCGACTATCTGGACCCACTTTGAGCTAAATAGTTTAATTACTATTTCACTGCTCTGCTTTTGACCCAACCACTAAAGTAATTTCAGAAAAAAACATACATCAAAGAACTATCAAAAGTGTCGGTGATTTAATAAATTGGAAACATTCTCAACCATTTGTAACTAAGTATTGTAACTTCTCAGCGAAAAGCGAATATTTTAGAGCAGCTTACAAATATTTATCCATATTTGGAAAAAATCACAATAAAGAGCGTCATTGCAAGTATATGTAAAATACCATTGTGAAAATAGAAAAAAAACTGAAGATGTGTGTGTAAGCACATGAAAGCGCTTAGGATTTTTGTTCCTGTTTTCTCTGTGGTATTTTTATATAGCAATCCTTTTTTTTATAGATATAGGTGTTTATGGATATAGATGAATGAGTGGAATGTTTAAGATCTGGAAGAGTGGCCACAGTTATCAGTGACCAGAGTTATCCTTAGAGGAGAAAATCGCATTTTCGGCTAAAGTGATCAGGTAAATTTGACTGAAAAAAAAATCACTTCCTAGTGATTATTAACATTAGCTCCACCTTAGCTCAATTTTTCAGGTGCATCAGTGGACGAATGTTTTCCCAAATGATTGCAGTACATTGTTTACTGAGAAATAGCTTCAACGTTCCTCAGTGAAAGCCATTATTCACATTCTTTATAAACTAAAAACTACAATTGAAAACATGTGACCTTGACATTAACTGATGAAATTATAAAAAAAAAAGTTTACAGCCAAAGATATTCCAACAGAGGCGACGATACCAGCACTGAGGCCTAAGATAGCACTGAGGCCTAAGACAGCACTGAGGCCTAATACACAGGATTCATCCCGACTAGAGTCCTTCGTATGGTATCTCCGAAAAATGAGAATATGTGCACTGTCAAACACACAAAGAAAATGATTTGTGGATTTTTTTGTTGTTGGTACTATGATGGCACGGGATCAGCGACTGCTGACTTCACCCTGCTGGACTCTGTGGTCTGAGCTCAGTAGAGAGCAAGGAGAGAGCCTCCTGCTTTATTTTTCTTGCCTCACTGGTCTAGACTGAAGAGTAGTGTAGTTAGACGCAAATATTGTTTTTACTCGGAAAATACCCGCAGTATAGACCGTACTTTCTTCTGTTATGTCTTCAATGTACTCCCATGTATTCCTATATAATTAAATGTACTCCCACTTAGTTTCATGTACTCTCCCCTAATTGCATGTACCCCAGTGTTCTCTCACATATTTCCATGTATTGTTATGTACTCACATCATGTACTCTAATGCTCCCTCACATATTACCATGTTCTAAGTACTGTAAAACACTCTGAAGAACACCCATGTCCACCCTCGTACTTCCAATAACTCCACGTACTCGCACTTCGACGTACTCCCACGTACTCCCTGTTTCTCCCAGTGTTTCCCTCCCTAGCGTACCCTGTCTGAAAAACACCATAGCACTACCTGGAATTAAAAAATATAGATCTCTCTCTTCCCTCTTTCACTTTTCTTCCTACTCCCCCTCCCCATCCATCTCCCTTTTACCCCCCTTTCCCTTTAACCCCACCTTGGGCCGCTCCCTCACCGCTGTCAATCTCCAACTTCCCTTTCTCTCATCCTTCACCTTGTTCTTCTTCCTTAACAACTTCTTCTCTTTCCCTTCCCCACCACTATTTATATTCACCTCCTTCACCACTTTCTGTTTTTCCCCTTCCCCAACACAACACTCTTCCCCTCGCCCCCCTCCCTCCCCACCATTTTTCCTTCCCTTCATCATCACTACCTCTCATCACTCACCTCTATTCTATTCATGATTTCCACATTCCTCCTTTCATCTTCACCCTTTCTTCCTTCCTTCCGTCCCTTCTTTCTTGCCCACTCTTTCCTTTCTCCCCTCCACCATCTTCCCTACCTCCCCTCGTCCCTTTACCTCTCACCTGTCTCTAATCCTTTTCCTAAACCTTCTTTCGTTCATTCCTTCGTTCCTTCATGTTCACCTCCCTCTACTCTTCCCCTTTCATTAAGACAGAAATAAAATAAAGGAAGTGAGAGAGAGAGAGAGAGAGAGAGAGAGAGAGAGAGAGAGAGAGAGAGAGAGAGAGCAGAGACAGACACAGACAGGGAAATACGGATACATCATGTGTGTATATATCTGCACCCTGATTTCAGCAGCAAATTTATCTATACTCTTAAATATCTCTAGTTGAGATTCTCTTCCTCAAATTTACTTTTGATTTCATAGGGAAGCGCAAAACACTTAGGGATGATGCAGGGGTTAGTGAGATTTGATATCAGTTGGTGTATATCGTGATGAATAAGACACATGTACAACCCCTGGGCAGCGTTGTAATGAAGACTTTTTTTGAGGGCAGTGCAAAAAATAGATGCTGGGAACAGTGTGTGTATGTAAATGGTAGGATATACCAACAAGTGTGTTGATACGACACAATGTGAAAATCATTGCATTTTATTTCGCTCACCAGGGACTTTAACATTTCTCAGCCCATTCCCATTCTTAAAATAAATAAATGCGTATGTTATTAACGGAGATAGTACTGCACCTGTCTAGCTCATCCACAGGTATATTGATAAGAGTATATATTGTTCAGACAAGGACAGTATTGACACTGGGCAGCTCTCACTTATTTTGCATGAGTGTCTGTCTACCTAGGGTCGCCCTGAACCGAACTCACCAAAGTGGAGGTGGCTGCTCTTGGAGCTCCTCTCTTGTCGAAAGAGATCTCCGGGAACCTTTAGGTGAGTCTTTTTGACAATTCAAATGGAGTTAATAACTGATGCTGGTTATTTTAACTTTGTATGATAGTATAAATTGGTGTTGAACTTTATATAGTTCTAGGCCTTTCTTGTTGCAGTTAACACATCGTCAGGAGTCGTTTCCCTGAACGAATCTGCCTGGATTTCCTACTCTATTTCTGCAACATTGCAAGCTCCTGATTATGTGTTTATTGCAACACGAAAGGCCTAGAGCTATCATAAAAATAATAAAACTTCCCCTGGGGAGCTTTATGATAGCTCTAGGCATCTCTTTGCCACACACACACACACACACACACACACACACACACACACACACACACACACACACACACACACACACACATATATATATATATATATATATATATATACTAGCCAGAGATCAGTGTTTGTGAATATTTCGCCTGTTCTTGCGAATTCCTAGCATTGTAAAAATCTTTAGTTGTGTCGATGCATGCAGGGGATGAGATGAAAAGCTGTATGCCACCTGCCTGAAAGCTGGCTGCCTTGGATCAACATCTAGCGTGAGCTGGGCGCCAAGGTATTGGACCAGTGTGGTACGGTCGGTTAAGCACTGCGTACCTTGTTACAAGGTTCGTAGGTTCGAGTCTCCTTCGGCCAGAGATCAGTGTTTGTGAATATTTCGTCCTGTTCTTGCGAATTTCTAGCATATATATATATATATATATATATATATATATATATATATATATATATATATATATATATATATATATATATAATGTTCGTAGCTATTATTGTTAGTTAATTTTATCATTGTTTTTATTGTGTCGTACATAATTTAACGTTGGTAGGAACACTTGAGTGACTTAAACCATCAAAGTATTCAGTAAATATCAAGATTATTACTTCTACTTCTCGCACCCAAGTGTACACGGTACATTTTCCTTAGTCATATTGTTATCTGTTTATTATTTAGATATATGTACTACTAGTACATAACACATTTTTCCCTCAGTCATAATGTTTCTTCAGGGCGTAGTGACGATGTTTGTAATAAGGGTACATAGTACACTCTCTTCCACATAATACTGCTGCTGTGTAGATGATGTGTTTGTACTTAGTCCATACTGTACTAGGGTGAATGTACCAAGAGCACATTGTGAAGGTGTATGTGTTTGGGTGAATGTACTAAGAGCACATAGTGAAGATGTATGTACTAAGAGCACCTAGTGAAGGTGTATATACTAAGAGCACATTGTGAAGGTGTATGTACTAAGAGCACCTAGTGAAGGTGTATATACTAAGAGCACATTGTGAAGGTGTATGTACTAAGAGCACCTAGTGAAGGTGTATATACTAAGAGCACATTGTGAAGGTGTATGTACTAAGAGCACCTAGTGAAGGTGTATATACTAAGAGCACATTGTGAAGGTGTATGTACTAAGAGCACCTAGTGAAGGTGTATATACTAAGAGCACATTGTGAAGGTGTATGTACTAAGAGCACCTAGTGAAGGTGTATATACTAAGAGCACATTGTGAAGGTGTATGTGTTTGGTGAATGTACTAAGAGCACATAGTGAAGGTATGTACTACTGTGTATGTACTAAGAGCACCTAGTGAAGGTGTATGTACTAGGGTGTAAGCACACCCTAGAACATACACCACTAACTAAATTCATATTCTGGTATTATATTACAGTTACCCCCCGCAGTCCTGCTACTGTAGATAACGAAGCACATCCTTGGGAATACATCCCGCTGTATGTCATAACTGTAACGCAGATGGCTGTATGGCTGTATCCCCGGGAAACACATGGCTGTATCCTGGCACATTATCCAAGATATATGTTGCTACTTGGGCATGCATCTTGCCTGATATTGGCGGTGTTAATTGGGTTATACTTCAAGTTAGAGTATACTCGTATGTCTGGGAGATGCACCGTACACACCACAACCAGATGCTCCCACGTCTCTCCTCGGTGTGACAAAGGGTTACCGTGCGTAACTGGTTGTGAAGCTGCGCGTTACATCTGCGAAAAGTTTGCTGTAATTAAATATGTGTCTATCATGGATATATAGTAAATATGATTCATTATCTGTGTGTGTGTGTGTGTGTGTGTTCACCGAGTTATACTCACCGAATTGTGTTTGCAAGGGTCGAGTCTCAGCTCCTGGCCCCTACAATCCTTGTTTTCTTACTTGATTTCCGTTATTCAGTCGTAGAACCCCAGTAGGTTAGTGAAGCAAGACTTACCTTCACTAAGTTAGCGATGCCTTTCCGTAATAAAAATGCCCTGCCTCGCTATATGCTTAACCAATTTTTTCCTGATAATCTTTTCCATTACTTTGGACAATATACATGCCAGTGATATTGGCCTATAATTCAGTGCCTCTTGTCTATCCCCCTTGCTTGTGTATTGGGATAACGCTTATAGTGTTCTAGCTATCGGGTACATTTCCCGTCTCCAGGAACATGTTGAAGATCGATGAAATATTTTCTTGCATTTCTTCTGTTCTTTCTGTGAGTTTTGACGTGTCTAACTCATTCAGAAGTTTCAGTAATTCTTCCTCTGATACATGAATGCAGTCCATTATAGCCCTCTCAACCCTGCATTCTAGCACCATCCCGGTTTCCTCAGCGAATACCTTAACTCATCTGTTTTTGTTTTTTTCAGAGTTCACCTCCCTCCATCTTTAGTTTAATAGTATTACTTAGTCTTGTACAGTCTTCCTCCTTATGTGATTATGTAGTAGTTTTGACCCTTTGGCCTTTTGTGCTATGTCATTCTCAAAATGACGTTCATCTTCTCTTCTTATCCTTGCATATTCATTCATTGCTATTCTGCTTGTCTCCCTATGCTCTGTCATCATTTGTGTTCTGTACTTTTTTTCCCTTGCTCTGTTTTTCCTGACTTCTCAGCAGCTCTGATTAAACCAAAGGATCTCTCTGTATCTTCACTTCTTACACTTCCTATTAGATACGAACATTGTTGTTGTCTATGGGTTGTCTATCTACTCAATTACTTGTCCCACTATATTATAATTAGAAAATCTAGTATCTCTTAATCTGATTTACTATTTGTATCTTCTCTTTTCTACACTCTCACTTTAGTCAAGTATTCAAAGCTGAACACCATGATGTCACTAACTCGTAGTGGTAGCCCATATTTAACTTAACCTATGTTAGATTCACTTAAGGTAAAAATCATGTCTAGAAGAACCGGTTCATCCTCTGCCTTCTCTCTTGTGGCTTTGACATGTTGAGTCATTAAATTTTCCCTACTGAACAATATACAAATTATCATCACATAGGAGAGAGGAGCTTACGACGTTTTGGTCCGACTTTGATCATTTACAAAGTCACAGATGTCCCTAGTGTCTGCTCTATTTCATGCTCCTGTTGTCCTCTCCGATACTTTGAATAGACTGGCCTCTCCCTCTTTAACAGACTCGTAGAACACAAAAGAAGTGTTAGGCTTGCCGACACCAATAATGATCTTTTCTGTCATGTTAGACATCACAGTCATCCTATTGACTGGTCCTCTGCTAAAACTGTCTACCCTATATCTATTTTTCACAGTCGCCGTCTTGTTGAAGTATCCCTTATACACAACTTACTAATATGAATCTTAGTCATAGTTTTGGCTCTGTAGATGCCTTCCTTTCTCATTACATTGTCAAATGCTCCAAACTTCAAAACACTCGTGACTTAACCTAATCCTTTCTTCTCCTCCTTTCTCCACATCTTCTCCTTTCATTTTTTTCATTTTCTTTATTTGTTTTCCTTTCTTCTGCTTCAGTGTGTTCTGCAAGTCAGTTGTTTCCCTCCCGCGATGCGTTTTTGGTGCTACGCCTTGTGGGTCATAGCTCTCTTGTTCAGTTTTCTTCTCCTTAGACTGATCCCACTTCTACTACGTTTTCGCCTCCGTTCCTCTACTGTTGCTGCTACCTTTACTGTTGCTTCCCTTCACTTCCCTTTCTCTCTTGTACCACTAAACTACTCTCTCTACTTTCTACTATCACTATTTCTACTACTACTTCCACTACGTACCTACCTCTACTTCCTCTTCTCCCTCTCTTGTTCCCATCCTTGTCCCTGTCGCCTGTATATACTAGCTACCTCATTCTTTTTCTGTTAGTGTGACTTTGTAAATGGTCCAAGTCAGACCGAAACGTCGTCGTAAGCTCATCTCTCTCCTATGTGCCTGTTATTTGTGTATTGTTCCAGTCACGGTATTGTACCTTTTTTTTTCCATATTGCTTCTGTCACTTTTCCCTCTCCATGCTTCTGACCCACTATGTGGATCTCAGTTCTCCCACTCTATTTCCTTGTGATTGAAATCACTTACAATCAGCACCTTTACTACGGTCTTGTTTTATCTGTCACTTTTTCTAGAACTTATACTGTGGCTCTGTTCTCATCATACTCCTGCCTTGTTTTTCTGTTGTTCAGTGAGGGTTATAAACCACTCCTGCTAATACCTTCGGTCTCTTCGTCAATATTTATCCTATTATATACTTTCTGACATTCCCAGTGTCCATACTTTCCATCTCAGTACCCTACTGATTATTTACCAATAGTGCCACCCCACCGCCTCCTCTGATCTCTTTATCTCTCTCCTTACTATGATGTACCCCTCTGGGAATAATACATTGTTTATCGTTAACAAAAGTTTTGTGTCTGTGATAGCTATAGTATTTGGATGCTTCTCTATTATTCTGTCATAAAGTTCACCACTTTGTTTACCATACCATCTGTGCTTGTATACCACACACTGATTCTCATATCCACTTTATGTTGGGACTTCTGTTATTGGGATTAGTTTTGGGAGGGGGGAGAAGGGATTAGTGAAGGCAGCATGAGAGGGAGAGGGACAGGAAGAGTTATCTCTACAGCTGGTGTGAGGACGGAGAAGATGAAATAAGTAAACATAAATTGGAGCGGGAGTAGGAGAAAGAACAGAGAGAGTACCTGGACCGTTAGTGCTATTTAGATTAAAGAGGGTAGAGGATGGGAAAAAATGGGTGCTACCAATTTCTACACATGGATGTTGGTTCGTGGTTTTTTCTTTGTGTTTATGTATGTGTGATGTTTGTGTGTGTGTGTATTGTATACGTGAGTGTTTGTGTGTTGTATGCATGTGTTTTTGTGTGTACTCCCTAATTGTGGTTGCAGGGGTCGAGTCATAACTCTTGGCCCCGCCTCTTGACTGGTCGCTACTAGGTCCACACTCTCCCTGCTCCATGAGCATTGTCATACCTCTTAAAGCTGTGTATGGATCCTGCCTCCACTACATCACTCTCCAAACTGCTTCACTTCCTGACAACTCTGTGACTGAAGAAATACTTCCTAACATCCTTGTGACTCATCTGAGCCTTCAACTTCCAGTTGTGACCCCTTGTTGCTTTGTCTCATCTCTGGAACGTCCTGTCTCTGTCCACCTTGTCAATTCCTCTCAATATTTTATATGTCGTTATCATGTTCCCCCCTCTCTCTCTCTCTCTCCTGTCCTCTACTGTCGTCAGGTCGATTTCCCTTAACCTCTCCTCGTAGGACATCCCCCTTAGCTCCGGGACTAGTCTCGTTGCAAACCTTTGCACTTTCTCTAATTTTCTAACGTGCTTGACCAGGTATGGGTTCCAAACTGGTGCTGCATACTCCAGTGTGGGCCTGAGGTACACTTTGTGCAGAGTCCTGAACGATTCCTTACTGAGGTGTCGGAACACCATTCTTAGGTTTGCTAGGCGCCCGTATGCTGCAGCAGTTATTTGGTTGATGTGCACCTCAGATGTGCTCGGTATTATGCTTACCCCAAGATACTTTTCCTTGAGTGTGGTTTGCAGTCTTTGGCCCCCTAGAGTGTACACTGTCTGCGGTCTTCTTTGCTTTTTCCCGATCTTCATGACTTTGCACTTGGCGGGGTCAAACTCCAGGAGCCAGTTGCTGGACCAGGCCTGCAGCCTGTCCAGATCCTCGTCCGATTGATCCTCGTCCTGCCTGATCCTCGTCCGATTGAATTCTCCTCACTATCTTCACATCGTCTGCAAACAGGGGCACTTCTGAGGCTATCCCTTTCGTCATGTCATTCACAGACACCAAAAACTGCACCGGTCCTAGGACCGACCCCTTTGGAACCCCTCTCGTCACAGGCGCCCACTCTGACACCTCGTCACTTACCATGACTCACTGATGTCTTCCCGTCAGGTTTTATCTGATTCATTGTAGTGCCTTCCCTGTTATCCTTGCCTGGTTCTCCAGCTTTCCACTAATCTCTTGTGTGGAACTGTGTCAAAAACCTCCTTACAGTCCAAGAAAACGCAATCTACCCACCCTTCTGTGTGTGTGTGTGTGTGTGTGTGTGTGTGTGTGTGTGTGTGTGTGTGTGTACTCACCTATATTTGGTTGCAGTGGGTCGAGTCTCAACTCCTTCACCCGCCTCTTCACTGGCCGCTATTGGGTTCACTCTCTCTTGGCTTTGTGAGCCTTATACCTCTTAAAGCTTGTATGAATCCTGCTACTGTCACTCATTTGTCCAGGTCATTCCACTTACTAACCATTCTAAGGCTGAAGGAATACTTTCTAACATCCCTGTGACTCTCCTGCGTTTTCAACTTTCAGTTGTGGCCTCGTGTTTCTGTTTCCCTGCCTCTGCAACAATCTGTCCTTGTTCAATCTATCACTACCTCTTAGTATTTTGTACTTTCTTATCATATCTCCCATAGTCTTTCTTTCCTCTAATTATTATAATCAAATAGAAGCGCTAAACCACAGGGGTCATACAGCATCTTTCCTCTAATATCATCAAGTTTAACTTCCTTAATCTCTTCTCGTGGCATATACCAGTTCTGATACTAGTCTTGTTGCACACCTTTGCACTTTCTCCAATTTCTTGACATGATTTAATTTACTGGTATACAGTGTTCGTGTTAACACTTTAGGTTCCAACCAATGAACTCCGACAAAGGAGATGAGTGTATGTATGCGGCTATGTTGTCGGGCTTACTGGTATACAGCCCTGAGGATCTTGTACTGCTTCTCCTGCAGGCTGGACTAACATCTCTACAACTAAACCATACCACGGGTGGGGTTAGAACCCGCGATCAGAGAGTTTTATGAGTCTCTGATCGCGGGTTCTAATCCCGCCCGTGGTATGGTTTGCTTGCAATCGTTTCATTACGATTTCGTGAGTCATCTCTACAACTAGGTCGGGTGTCCAACCACCTTAAGATGTAATTGATATTTGTATTCAATACCAAGAAAGAAATTCTCCCAAAAGTCTGGGTTAGCAATGACTACAATAATACGGGAAGCTTAAGTTAGGTAAGGTTTGTTAGGAAACTGAACAAGTGTTTCCTGACGCGGGTCTTAGTCATATGATGACCCGCAGCTGTAGCTTTTGGTCAGATGACCAAACATGAATCCCATGTAAACTCCACATAAACTCCACATAAACTCCACATAAACTCCCATAAACTCCACATAAACTCCACATAAACTCCACATAAACTCCACATAAACTCCACATAAACTCCGCATAAACTCCACATAAACTCCACATAAACTCCGCATAAACTCCCTAACGCATAAACTCCCATAAACTCACACTCATAACTGCCCATAAACACACTCCCATACCCTAAACCCTACACCCATACTCAAAAACTATAACCCTACTCACTAACTCCATAAACTCAAACGATAACGATAACACATAAACTCCACTAAACCCATCCATAACTATAACTCCACATAACCCACATAAACCCATAAATACATAAACTGCATAACCACTAAACTCACATAACCAATAACCCAAAATCCGCAAAAACTGCATAAACTCAATAAACTCCACATAACTCATAAACCCACATAAACTCCACTTTAACCCACTAAACTGCGGGCAAACTCCACATAAACCCCATAACTCCACTTGCTGGCCTCTTCCTCCATTGTTACCCTTCATTATAAAAGTTTATATGCCTTTGTAAATAATTGTGTTAATTTTAGGAATCTCAAGGAAATGCTCAGTAGTGGTGCTTTTACTTAAACTCGAAATTTCAGGAGTTCGATTCCCGGTTTAGCGAGACGTCCGGTAAAGTTTCCCTACCCCTCCTGCCTATGAGCGACTATCAGTAAGGAATTACCCTGCTTAAGAGTATTTAGAGACTACTGTGGGTCACATCTTGGCAAGAAATATTTTTAATATTGTAGGGCTGGCTCAAGAAATGTACTCAGGATTACTTTTATATATATATATCTCTCTCTCTCTCTCTCCTCTCCTCTCTCCTCTCTCTCGCCTCTCTCCCTCCCTCTCCCTGTTCTCCTTCTCCCCCTTCCCCTCCCTCCCTCTCAAACGGATTCTTTCCACGTCAGACCATCTTCTTTCTCTTTTGTCAACCAAAATATAAAGGACCAAAAATATACTTCCGAGATTTTGTGAGGCATATTGATCAGTGTTTATTATCTTCACGAGTTTTGTAACACAGGTCTTCCTTAGCGGCTCAGTGACCTGAAGGTTAAATATTCATTATTAGCGTCAAGAGTTTGAATTCCCAGCCGGAGCACCCTGAGTGAGCCTCAGGTAAATGTCAGCCTCTTGAGACGAGAATTTACAATGTTCTCAAGCATTTTGGACTGGCGTTTAGAAAATGCCATCCTCAGTCTTGTTTAAAAAGCTAAATTTTTAAATTTCTTATGTAGATCACATTAGCGGACGCAGGCTCGTTCCTCCTTACAATTTATACTGACAGACCCAGACGGCTTCAGCAGTTTACATAAATGAAATAATGTAATTATTTCGTTTGAGCCCCAGAGTTAACGTTGCATCTCAGTGTATGGGAGGGCTTAAATTTCATCTAATTCGTAAAATTTTTCACTTATACTAAGATCTGTCCATATAGTTATGAGTTACCCAGTGCACTTTATTTTTATGTTTAACGAAATTGATATACCGCATTGTACTGCTATCTTACTCTATAGTATGTGCTGGTTACATAGAACATCAGTAATGCGCGCTACCCTGTGTCATACGTGTGTTACATTGTGAGAACGAAAACTAGCTGTTTCTCTGTCATATTCCATCACACTTGATGGATTGCCATGAGATACTGAAATCAATCAGTTTGAGCTGAAAAACTTCAGTAGAGCGATGAGGATATCGTCAAAGAATTCCAATTTGGGCTCAGTAGCTCCGCTAGCATTAAAAGTCTCGTTGTAGCGAACCTAGAGTTTCTTATACTTGGGAATCACCATCTCACAACTCAGCACTCTGCAGGAGGTTCCTGGGGAAACGGTAGTTAGCTTCCCCCACATCATTATGGTCCTGGTAACGGAGTTTTCCTGTAACATTCCGAAATCTTACAAATCTGGCGAAACTGAGTCCAGCTCCGCTAACCCGACGGTGGGTATACCATCACTATTTTTACCATGCGGATATTGTGGATTGATGGAGATGGAATCGAAGGCTACTTGAGTGTCTGAATTAGCTTGTTTTCTTATCCGAGTTCGCGCTTCGATAAGGTTGATAAGCGTGGTTTAGCGAGGGTGGGTGAGGGGGAGAGGTGGGGTGAGATTTGCATAGATGAGGATCGGGGGTTGATGTGGAGGAACGATTGATGGGTAAATGATGGGGATGGGGGAAACCACCCTAGTGATGGAAGAAGAGCGGAGCGAAGGAAAGAAAGGAAGAAAAAAGTTTTGGAGGAAAAGTATGGATGATTGCAGTATAACGATGAAGATTAGGAATAATACAACATAAGAGAGGCAGTGACATAAACAGAGGGAGATAGAGACAAAGACATAGAGGCAAAAACATAAACTAAGATATAGACAAAAACATAAAGACAAAGTTAAGAATGGTTGGATACCTTTGTTATGCACCCCATGTCCATCCTGTGGGCGATAGTCGAAGGATTACAGAGGCACACAGTGTCCAGGCACTGGGTCCAAATATTTGTCTTTGCTTCACAAGTTACAGTAGTAAAGAACTATTTACAAATTTATTGACTTGAGAACAATGGAAATGAGTTTACACAGCCATGAATTCAGTCACACAAAAAAATCATTAGTGTAGTTATAGCTGGTCATAAGTTATTTATAATTAACAAAATTTACAAAGATATGGTTGCATTTAGGCAAGTTAAGCTGGTTATAAGTTATTTAATGTATTCCAAGTCAGGGTATTTTTTTTCCAAAATGGCTGGTGTGGCATGCAAAGAGTATGTTACAATTTATTCGGCGTATGTACACACTCCCATATAGGCTGCCTCCAAACCAGCGAACCGGGTGCTAAGGGTTTAACGATTTTTTTAGGGTACCCATCATTAAATCAGTACCTTGGTTCATTGTTCAATCACAGGCGAGCCTGCCAAATGCTGAGGCGATGTGGTTCATTCGCTGTCAGCATTTGCCAGACTTGCCTTCTAGCTGGTTGAGTACGGTGCTGTCTTTCTGGCTTCTGCTTTTGACATTCTGTCACCATGTGGTACACTGACTATTCCAATCCTTGTACATAGTGTACATAAGTGTAAATATTTGTGTATATCTGGTGAAGGAAATACAATTTATAGTCTATCTGTTGAGTTTGTTTTGCTTCAAAAACATTACGACCAGGTCACAGACCATTCTCACCTGTGTTCGTAATAGATGGTAATATGCCACTGTATTAGGTAAAAGGACACAGATGTAGCTAATGTGACATTGTGGCAACGTTTCGCTCTCCAGGAATTTTGTCAAGCCGTTACAAACAATACATGGACACAAAGGTGTTTTGCACCACACTCTGTTATCTATATATATTATTCTAATACCTATGTATTCCCTCTGTGTCCGTGTATTGTTTGTAACGGCTTGACAAAGTTCCTGGAGAGCGAAACGTTGACACAATAAAATGTCACATTAGTTGCAACTGTGTCCTTTTGACAAATATTTTTTTGTCGATAATTCTGCCATTACTACGAACATGTCACTGTGGGTAAACTAGACCTATCTTGAACATCTGTGAGCGAGTTGTCACTGAAGTCATGAATTTCGTGGCATTTCCAGCACGCAGTGACAAAGGGAGTGGCATTGGTTCCTCTGGCATAGTTTACATTGGATTAAGTCTACATCAGCTGGTGGTGCGCTCTCCCACATGATGAAAACTTAAAGGTAACCTTTGTTAGACATGAACACTAACACAGACAGGCAGACAGAAACTGTGGAAAACTTAAAAACGTAACGGAGAAAGAAAATGGATGAAAGTGGAAGAATAAGAATGTGGATGAGGGGCAGACGATGCAAAGGATGGAGAAATGAGAGTGGAAGGAGGCAGGGGGAATGGAAGGAGGAGGGGGGAGAATGAAACATAGAGGGAGAATGGAAGCAGGAGGAAGACCCCGGAGCGAAGAGACGGAAAGGAAAATCGATGAATGGAAGGGCATAAAAGAAAGGTCCCCATTGATTAAGAAGAACGAAGAGAGAATTATATGCAAGACAAGTTGGAAACCGTACACATTAGAGAAAGTAGAAGACAAACGAAGATTAGATTTAGTCACAGGAAAAGAAAAGAAGTGAGGTATGTGTAAGAGAGAGAAAGAATGAATAAGTGAATGAATGGCAGACAAATGAGCAAGAAAGTGAAGCATGAAATAGAGAATAATGGAAAATGTAACGAGATAAAAATAGGATAAGAATATTGTGAAAACCAGTGAGCAGATGATTGGATGTATAGGGACGAGGAATTAAGAAGAGGAGAACCCAGGGCGATTATAGTGGGGAGAGAGAGAGAGTGAGAGAGTGAATGAATATAAATGAGAGAATGAAAGGGGAAGAGAAAGACAAGTGGAAAGAAAGGAAAAATAACTAGCAAGATGAATTAAGAAACAATAAAGAAAGGAAAAACGAGTAGTATCAACGAGCTGACAGTCTGCGAGTACATGTGAGTAAACGTGGAGTATGTGAGTACATGTGGGAGTACAAATGAAGTGTATTAGAGTACACGTGGAGTATGAGTGTAGGTGGGAGTATACGTGGAGTGTGAGTGTACGTGGAGTATGTGAGAGTACATGTGAGGTCATGTGGAATGTGAGTGTAGGTGGGAGTATACGTGGAGTGTGCGAGTGTACGTGAGAGTACATGTGAAGTATATGGGTGTACACGTGAGAGTACATGGGAGTATACGTGGAGTGTGTGAGAGTACAGGTGGGATGGAGC
The DNA here is from genome assembly GCA_009830355.1 of Cherax destructor. NCBI lineage: Eukaryota > Metazoa > Arthropoda > Malacostraca > Decapoda > Parastacidae > Cherax > Cherax destructor. The sequence goes on from WNWK01001964.1 coordinate 230,738, forward strand.
GGCTACTCTGGTGAGTTTGCAGTGGTGAGTATGTGTGAACGATGATGGATCAGTTAATACTGGTGGATGAGTCAATGGGAGCGAGTGAGTAGGTGGGTGAGCGAGTGAGTGAGGTGTGGGTGGGGCACAGGAGATAAGAGATTTAGGGTGGGTGGGTGAACGATGCAGGGAGAGTGAGCGAGGGTGGATAGATGGGCGAGGGTGGGTGGGTAGGTGAGGGTGGACCGAAGTAGAAACTAAAGTGGAACTGAGAGAGAGCAGAGAGGACCATGTGAGTGGAAGAGGGTGGGGAAGAATTAGAGGAGTGCAAATAGGAAGAGGATGATTGGAACAATGGAAAAATAGATCGAAGTGAGAAGTCACAACGACTCTCTCTCTTTCTCTTTCTCTCACACTCTTTCTCTTCATAAAGATTTTAACAGGGTTATCTTAACTTTATTCACAATCTAAAAACTGTTATCTGCTGTTCCTGAACCAACTTGAAACATACACATGGGAAATAGGATGAAGTTGGAGCCAGCTGTGGGCCAGCGATTTCATTTGGTCAGCTGACTTTATTTCTTCGATCAAGTAATGCTGTACGAACATGTTCCAGCCTCGAGTCATTCTAGGAAAGAAGGATCCCAGATGAAGTGATGTTCTTGAGAAGGGTGTAGTTGCTATTTGCTGCCCGTCTTATTGGGTAGAAGCTGTCTTCACGCTGTCCGTGAAGTGGAGTCACGTGTGGTGGACCTTGACACTATTGGCCTTATACATAACAGTAAGATCACCCACATCTCCCTAGTGTTGAAGGCTCTGCTTGAATGCCAGATAAATCGTATTGCTTGGTTTTCTGTTCCGCCCAGAAGTCGTAGATGAGACGGTTGGGGAAGGGAAGGGGCACGGAATCCAAGACAGTGGGGCATACTCAAGGTGTGTGCGCACTTTTGCCTTGTACAGACTTTTGTTGCCTCTATTGTCGAGCAGATACTCCTTAATGCTGTTAGCTTCTTGGCTGCCTTACTTGCAAGATTTACCACCTTGAGAGAGTTTTTAAACAAATTTTACAAGGATATTCATCTATTCCCGGGTTCCAACACTCTCCTATTCATTCTTACCACTGCTCCAGCATTAATATCATGATGACTAGAGAACATCATCATTTGTGTTTTCTCAACAGCAAATGTAGCTTGGTATCGTTTTCCCCAGGTTGATATAGGTAGCTGAGAGCAGCTGGTATTTCCTCTCTTGAATAAGTAAATGTCAGAGTACATTTATCTGCATATGCATGGGATTTTTGGATGAGATGAAGAGGGTCATTGAAGTAAACATTCCATAACAAAGGCCCAAGCAAACCTTCATGTTTCGGAACTCAAGGTATCTCTAAGAATTACTCTTGAAAATAATCACTAAGGAGATTTAGTGGAGATAGAGACTCCTAGTGCTAGCAATTTTGCTAAGAGTCCCTGGTGCCATACTCGGTTGAAAGCACCAGCAATGTCCAAGGTTATTACACAGCCAGTGACTGGTGCCACGTAGTGGAGAGGTTTAACAGCAGATAAACATCAGAGTGACCTTTTCTGAAGCCTTATCGACGACGGTCACACAGAAGCGAGTGGTAGTCGAAAAATGCTGTCATTTGCCGTGAGATTATTGTCTCAAGAATTTTGTCAGTGATTGACGGGAGTGACTGGTCTGTAGCTGTTGATTTCCGCTCTGTTCTTTTTGTGACAAAGGACTACACTTGCCTCTTTCCACAGAGGCCATTTACTCTGTCTCTCTCTTTCTCTTTCTATGTATATATATCTGTCTTTCACTTATACTTTCAATATTTCGTCCAACAGACTATATTCTGGTGGCCTGATTTCACTCTTTTTCAAATTCCATTACATAGCATTTTTCCGTGTCTATCACTCCATTTGCTCCTTGTATCCAAGTTATCTTGTAGATTCTGTCATTTTTTTACTATTTATTTTACCTAAGATTTTTGTAACATCTGCAAACAGTTCGGATAGTTTTAGTCCATATGTTGAGTCATCTACATGTATAAAAAATCCATTTTGGGAGAAGAACGGATTCTTATGGGACCCCAATCGTGACATTTGCCCCACTAGGACATTTTTCCTCTTATATGCGTGCATTTCCTTCTCAAAGTCACTCGTCAACTGTAATGATTTACCTTTAATATTTTGCAGGTATCAAATTAGTCTCGTTGGTACTCTAACAAAAACTTTCTTAAAGTCCTGATAAATACAGTAGGTCCAACCATTTCTTTCCTGAACAATTTATTTAACTGTCATATTATCTTAAATTATTTGTTACACATAAATTTTCTGACCGAAAACTGGACTGTTTATTAGTAGGTCACAGGGTGTTCTGTTTGCTTTTCTCTAATAGATTTTTCTAATGTTTTTACAGAAATTTTCATTCCTTTAATTAAGAACCTTTCACCAATATCAACGCAGAGGGATGGTTCGAGACTGGTTCCAAGGATGCTCTGAGAGTTTGTTGTGTGGGGCAGTCTCAGGAATGGTCTGAGAGGGAACGTATTCTGTATGGTGAGACGTATAATTTATGTGAGGAGGACAGTATCAGGAGTGAACGTATGGCAAAGTCAGCATCAAGAACTAGAGGAGGAGATAAGGAATAGGGTGGCGTGAGGAGGGATGAGTGAGACAGAGAGGGCTGGCCACCCCAGGCAGAGAGAGAGAGAGAGAGAGAGAGAGAGAGAGAGAGAGAGAGAGAGAGAGAGAGAGAGAGAGAGAGAGAACCCCTCCCCTCGAGAGAGTGGGAAGAAGGGAATGAGGGCTCCCTCCTGAATAGGGAGGGGTGAAGGAAGGGAGACAGAGGAGGGCTGGTTCTTTGAACAAAAGACAAGTAGTCTTTTTAAACACCGCCTTTAGCCGATAAACTCCCCTCTATTATACATTCTCTCTCTCTCTCTCTCTCTCTCTCTCTCTCTCTCTCTCTCTCTCTCTCTCCCTCCCTCCCTCCTCCTCCTCCTCCCTTCTTCCCTCCCTCCCTCCCTAGAGTCCCTCCATCGATCAGCTCCTTGTTACCGATACGCAACTGATAGCGCTTATCTGCGGTCTCGTTCGTCGACACTCCCTTTAAGGGGGTGAGAAGTAGAGAGGGAAATGGGAAGGAAGAGGATGGGATTATATGAAATAAGATGGGAACAGTGATGGAGAGAGGGTAAGATATGTGTATAGATGTTTCGGTTGTAGATGAAGATGAGCGAAGGAGTTTATTTTTTTATAGTATATTGGGTACACTCGCGGTGTGCTGCTACACAATTCTGTATGATAGTTACATAGTAGGAAAACACACACACACACTCACGGAGCTATGACTCGACCCCTGCAACCACAACTAGGTGAGTATACACACAATACAGTACAATGAAATCCCCCCAACAAACATGCAACTCAACCTCATTTATATTTGCTAATATACAGGGCCTTAAGCCATCTACCAACAACAAAATTCCTTTCATTAGTGGACTTCTAGGGGAGTCAAATGCAGTGTTTGCAGCCTTCACAGAGACCCACGCAAAAGATTACTTTGACAATGAAATATGGATACCTGGGTACAACCTTTTCAGATGCGACAGAAAGAACAGGCAACAAGGGGGGAAGGCTGTATGCAAAAGAGTCGCTCATTTGCACAGAGTTATTGAACACAACAAATGATGTAGTGGAAGTTCTGACAATAAAAATCGAGAACCAAAACCTAGTCATTGTACTTGTATATAAGCCACCAGATGCAACTTCCCAACAGTTCAAAGAACAACTATCAAAAATTTACTCCTGTCTGGAAAATCTTCCAACCCCATCCCCAAACATCTTGCTGCTTGGTGACTTCAATCTTAGACATACAAAATGGAAGAATATAGCAAATAATGTTGTAGCAGAAATAATCCCTGGAGGCAGATCAGATGAAAAGTCACACACACATGAGCTGCTAAATTTCTGCAACAAACACACCCTAAGTCAGCAGATAGTGAAGCCAACGAGACTAGAGAACACACTAGACCTTATCTTCACAAATAATGAGGACCTGGTAAGAAACATAACAATATCAAAACAACAAATTCTGATCACAATCTAATCGAAGTCCAGACGTGCATACACAGGAGTCCTGATCAGCAAACCGCATATAGCTATGAGGATACCTTTACCAAATTCAACTTCAACAACAAGAACATCAACTGGGATCTGGTAAACTATGCCCTAAATGAAACATGTTGGGAAGATATCTTGAATTACATGGACCCTAACCAGTGCCTTGAAAAGATCAACCTCTTGGTAGCTGAAGTATGTTCAAGGCATATTCCTCTACGAAAAAAAAAAGAGAAGAAGTAAACAGGAGAGAGAGAGACGCTCCCTATACAGGAGAAGACAAAGAATCACTGAGCTCCTCAAGAATGCCGGACTATCTGATTCACGGAAGGAAGCGCTAACCAGGGAAGTGGAAAATATTGAGCTAAAGTTAAAGGACTCATACAGGATCCAGGAGAGTCAAGAGGAGCTAAAAGCGATTAGTGAAATTGAAAGAAATTCGAAATATTTCTTTTCATATGCCAAAAACAAGGCAAAAACCACTTCTAGTATAGGGCCCCTGCTCAGACAAGACGTATCTTACTCAGATGACAACAAAGAAATGAGTGAGATACTGAAATCTCAATATGACTCTGTGTTCAGTGAGCCACTAATCCGTCTAAAGATAGAAAATCCAAACAATTTTTTCATGAATGAGCCTCAAGACCCTGCCAATGTATGCCAAATTTCTGACTTAACCCTAACTCCTCTAGACTTTGAGAAATCCATCGATGACATGCCCATGCACTCAGCCCCAGACCCAGACTCGTGGAACTCTGTGTTCATTAAGAACTGCAAGAAACCCCTCTCACAGGCCCTAAGTATGCTATGGAGAAGGAGCTTAGACACAGGCGAGATTCCACAGTCACTAAAAACAACGGATATAGCCACACTCCATAAAGGTGGCAGCAAAGCAGTAGCTAAGAACTATAGACCAATAGCTTTAACGTCCCATATCATAAAAATCTTTGAAAGAGTTCCAAGAAGCAGGATAGCAAACCACCTGGACTCCCAAAAATTGCACAACCCAGAGCAACATGGTTTCAGAGCAGGTCGCTCCTGCCTCTCACAACTGCTAGACCACTATGATATGGTCTTAGATGCTCTGGAAAACAAACAGAATGCAGATATAGTATACACAGATTTTGCAAAAGCCTTTGACAAGTGCGATCATGGTGTAATAGCATACAAAATGCGTGCTAAAGGGATAACTGGCAAAGTAGGCAGATGGATCTTCAACTTCCTAACCAATCGAACACAGAGTAGTGGTAAACAGAGTTAAATCGGATGCTGCCATCACATCAGACATAGACAGAGATGTAAACCATAGCACTGTATCATTCTTTTTCAGATGATACTAGGATCTGCATGAGTGTGTCATCCATTGAGGACACAGCAAATCTCCAAGAAGATATAAACCAAGTTTTCCAATGGGAAACAGAGAACAATATAATGTTCAGTGAAGACAAATTCCAACTACTCCGTTATGGAAAACTGGAGGAAATAATAGCTAGAACTGAGTATATTACAAACTCTAATCACACAATAGAGCGGAAAAGTAATGTGAAGGACCTGGGTGTGGTAATGTCCGAAGACCTTACCTTCAAGGACCACAACAATGCCACTATCACATCTGCGAGGAAACTGATAGGATGGATAATGAGAACATTCAAGACAAGAGATGCTAAGCCAATGATCCTTTTATAAATCACTTGTTCTCTCTAGGCTAGAATACTGCTGTACATTAACATCCCCATTCAAGGCAGGTGAAATTGCAGATCTGGAGAATGTACAGAGAACCTTTACTGCACGTATAAGTTCCATCAAACACCTTAACTACTGGGAACGACTGGAAGCACTAAACTTATATTCACTGGAGCGCAGGCGAGAGAAAATATCATAATCTACACCTGGAAGATTCTGGAGGGACTGGTCCCTAATATGCAAACAGAAATCACTCCATACGAAAGCAAAAGACTTGGCAGACGGTGCAACGTACCCCCAGTGAAAAGTAGGGCGCCACTGGTACACTTAGAGAAAACACACTATGTCCGGGGCCCAAGACTGTTCAACAGCCTCCCACCAATCATACGGGGCATTACCAGTAGACCTCTGGGTTCTTCAAGAGGAGCTGGACAGATACCTAAAGTCAGTGCCGGATCAGCCGGGCTGTGGTTCGTACGTTGGACTACGTGCAGCCAGTAACAGCCTCGTTGATCAGGCCCTGATCACCTGGAGGCCTGGTCTAGACCGGGCCGCGGGGACGTCGATCCCGGAATGCCCTCCAAGTAGACTCCAGGACACAAGTGTGTGTGTGTCGTGCCGATAGGTAAAACTTCCGATTTTGGCTTAAATAGCAACAACGCTCTTCTTTCCGAATAAGGCACAAAATTTGTGCATGCAATAATTTAGCAAAAAACATTCTGAACATAACGAAAAAAAATTTGTTTGTTTTTATTAAATTATTTAAAATTATCTAAAATATGTTTAGTTGGATTAGGCTAAATTAAATTGCGCTTGTTATAATAAGGTTAGGTAAGTTTTCTATGGTTCTTTTGGAACAAAGTTATTAATTTTACATTAACATAAAAGAAAACAATATAGTATCTTTTTAAAAATATAAGAGAAGATTTTAGAAAGTACTTAATTTAAATGAATTCTTGCTAATTGACCAGTTTTACCTATTCGGCACGATATATATATATATATATATATATATATATATATATATATATATATATATATATATATATATATATATATATATATATATGTCGTGCCGATTAGGTAAAACTGGTCAATTAGCAAGAACTCATCTAAAATTAAGTGCTTTCTAAAAATTTCTCTTAAACATTTAAAGATATATTTTTTCATTTATGTTAATGTAAGAATTTATAATTTTGTACCAAGAGAAACTTTGAAAACCTACCAACCTTATTACAACACGCCAATTTAATTTAGAATAACCCAACTAAATATATTTTAGATACTTTAACATTAATTTAATAATAAACAAACACAATGAAATATATTTTTTTCGTTATGTTCAGAATGATTTTGGCGAAATTATTGCATACACAAATTTTCACTTGTCTTATATGGCAAGGTGAGCGTTGCTATTTAAGCCAAAATAGAAATTTTACCTAATCGGCACGACATATATATATATATATATATATTGTATATATGTAAGGTCGTGCCAAATAAGCCGGACTGGGGGGTTTGGTATAAAAAGTAAGGGTCATTTGTGCTGAATAAGCAGAGTGAATATATGTTTATACAATAAGTCTGCGAAAAGCAGTCTGAGCATATAGAAAATAGTGTATATCATTGATTTTAAGAAATATTCAAAATAAACTGACCTATGATGCA
>WNWK01001965.1:0-10000 GCA_009830355.1 Cherax destructor
TTTTGAAAATAATATGAATATTTCTTTTGGTTTATATAAATTGGATTCATTTATAATTAATAAAATTTGGGAAGAATTTAATGATAAATTGGACTAATCTTAATTCTTGGGAAGAGTTTCAGGTCCTTTCTTATGTTCCTCTTCACAGAGTCGTGAGATGTTACGCTACTGTGAGGTGTTGTCTTTGTTAGTGTGATGTGACTGTGAGGTGTATTCTGCCCCTTTATAAGCCTTCTTGTCATGTTTCCTTTTATAGTTCCTTGATAATGTGAGTAGTCACGAAAGCGCTTGGAATTCTTCTATTTTTTCATAGTGGTTGTCTTGCATATATATATATATATATATATATATATATATATATATATATATATATATATATATATATATCAGTGAACCAGGCAGAAACAAGCGGGTATACTCGAAGAAAGATCGCAATCAGGAAGATTCGAAACCACGTCAGGGTAACCTTGACAGCTTTCCCTGACGTAGTTTCGAATCCTGCTGACTGCTATGTGTGTGTAAACAAATATTACCCCCCGTTACAATTTATTTTATTTGTTTTGTTGTTAACCACAAAATATACCAAATTCATTTTACAGACCTCTGCGTTCAGTGTATATGGTGATAATACAGGAGGTGCAATTATTTCCTGGTCAGGTTGGGTTTGGCACCTTTCATGGCGGCACGTAACGAGAACACGCTCGTTTGATAACAATTACTGGAGGTTTATAATACACACTTCTAACAAAATGAAAGTCACTCCATATTGAAACAAAAAATGTACTGGAGACTATCACTGGAGAATGTAAATGACTACTGGTGATGATAGTATTTAATGTCACTCTCTGTGATGATGGTGGTACGTTTTCTGTGTGACAAGGGTTGTAGTACTGACGTTTTCTGTAATGACATTGCCGTTTTCTGTGGTGGCAAGGGTGGAGGTACTGCCGTTTTCTGTGGTGACATCAAGGGTGGTGACAGTTCTCCCGTTTTCTGTCACGCTCAGGATCACTTACGGAACCTCCCTTAAGGGGTAACTATGGGATATACGTGAGGCTTTAAAATTCATGATCCTCATGGATCATGATTGCCTATGGGAGGCAACTAGGGTTCCTCTGAGGCCAGTAGGCCTACGCCGGACGATTTGGGCAGTTTTTGTGTGTTTCTGAAGGGAGCACAAAGGAAAAACTGAGGCGGCTGTTTTTGTTTCAGCTGATGAAAAATAAATATCTGGAGAGATGTCTTTGTTTCTTTGTTTCTACATAGTGCAAAAAAAATCAAGATGCTCTTTGCTTTCGACATAAAAAAAAAATCAGCCTTGAAGTAATCTAGAGATTTGTTTTTGTGTAGTTTTTGTTTCAGTCTTGAATAAGAAGAAAATAACTCCACTGTTTTTGTTTCCGCGTGGATAAAAAGAAAATCTCTCGGCTGTTTTTGTTTCAGCGAGTCAGCAGCTGTTTTTTCTTTTTTCGCTGCAATGAAAACACCATTTGGCTGGGTGTTTTTGTTTTAAAATGAGAAAAGAAACAATCTGGCTCACTGTTTTTGTTAGCGGAGAAAAAACACAGGTTTATCCCTCGCCTGTTGTTGCTCTAATGGCGGACTTCAAGCTCCTGGCTTTTATCTTACTGCACTATTATAAACTATTTTTTTTTGTAAGCCAGTGGTGGTGGCTGCTGCTCATGTTGTTATTGTAGTTTTTTTTGTGATTGTGCTTGTTTTTAGTTTCATTGTTTTTTTTATTGTTGGCTTCATTGTTGGTTATCTTGTTTTTGTTTTTTCGTCTGTGTTATTTTATTGCCCTTTTTTTCTTTAATTTTTCCTTGCTTGTGCTGTTTTTGTTGTTGTGTATGTTGTTTTTGGCTTTTGTTTTTTTGTTTCGTTTTCTGTTTTTTTTTTTTTTGGTAGTGGTTAATGTTCCTCTTGCCTGCTGTTTTTTCATGTTTTTGTTGTGGTAGGGGTGGTTACTGACAGAGCCATACATACACACGTGTGTGTTCTCCTCTCTCTCTCTCTCTCTCTCTCTCTCTCTCTCTCTCTCTTAAAGACAGCAGACAGTTAAGTTACCGACGGCCGTAACACGTCGATACCTCCAGAGAGATATAAATTCCGTATAATGTCTCTCCAGAGGTGAGAGAGCGTGTAAATAATTGCTGCTGCGCCTCTGCTCCTGCACATTCTTGGTGGATTTGCCGGATTTGTAAACATCTATTTCTCGAGTGAGTTTGTGAGCGAGTAGGACGTTTGTAAATGCGTAGGTCGTTTGTAAATTCGTTGTTGTAGCTTTGTAGACGAATCGGACGTTTGTAGACGCGATCTTGTAACTTTAGAGACTCGGGGACGTTTGTAAAGGCGTTTCTGGGAGTTTGTAAATGTGTTGACCATTTGTAAAAGCGTTCTTGTAGCTTTGAAGACTCTGGAATATTTGTAAATGCATTTCTAGGAATGTGTTGGCTATTTACAAATGCGTGCTTGAAGTCTTGTAGGCTAGAGGACGTTTGTAAATGCGTTCTTGTATCTTAGTACACTCGGGGACGTTTGTAAATGCGTTCTTGTATCTTAGTACACTCGGGACGGTTGTAAGTGCGTTCCTGGAAGTGTGTAAACATTTGGATCGTTTATGGTTTATCATAAGAAAGCTTTTGTTCTTTTGTAGCTCAAATGCTTTGAATAAAAAGCCCTTCACCGGGGGACGGGGAGGGAGAGAAATGGAGTGAGAGAAATGGAGGGAGAGAAATGGAGGGAGAGGGATGAAGGGAGAGGGATGGAGGGAGAGGGATGGAGGGAGAGGGATGGAGGGAGAGAGAAAACGAGAGGTAGAAAACGAGAGAAATAAAAAAAACGAGAAAGAAAAAAAAGAGATAAAGAAACAAAAGAGAACGAGAAAGAGACAGAGAAAAAAGAGAACGAGAAAGAGACAGAGAAAAAAGAGAACGAGAAAGAGACAGAGAAAAAAGAGAACGAGAAAGAGACAGAGAAAAAAGAGAACGAGAAAGAGAAAGAACGAGAACGAGAGAAAAGAGAACGAGAGAGAAAAGAGAAAGAGAGAGCACTGAGGTAGTGGTGATGAAAGCTAAAGGAAAATTTTTCCTGTGTTCCATTCCATTGTAATTTTTAATATCAAAAGGTTATCTGCTCGTCAGTCATTACACACACACACACCAGTGAAGAGGCGGGGCCAGGAGCTGTGACTCGACCCCTGCAACCACAACTAGATGAGTAACTAGGTGAGTACACACATATACACTGCAAAGTCACCTACACATCTTGCTCAAACTCTAACCCCCCCCCCCCTTTCCTCTTTCTACAAAAGCACAATGACTCAAAACAAGACTTCAACAACCTAACTCACGTCTGACAGTGACACAGCTACACTGAATAATACCATCCTTCAAGACACCATCTCAAGGAAAGCATCTATTAGAAAGGTACTTTTTTTTATCCTCAGCACTTTCTTGCAAACCAGATATGGCCGAGTCCTGTGCGGCCTCACCCTCCGCAAGAACCACATACTACATGGCATAGAGTTAGACCGCAATAGATAATGGCTAGACCTCATACAGCAAGCAGAACATGGAACAACGTAATTAAAAAAAATCTGGATTTTCGCTCAGAGAATCAAGGGCACTCCCACTGCAAGAAAATCACCCGTCTCACTCATAACAGGAACATCTCTGATACTGGTAAAGTCACCACAGTATTCATAATCTGGGAAAACTTCTTCCGACCTCATCTACCACACCTTCCTTCTCTTCTTTTTGTTAGTGTGACTTTGTAAATGGTCCAAGTCGGACCGAAACGTCGTCGTAAGCTCCTCTCTTCTACGTGCGGGTTATTTGTGAAGTGTACCACACCATTCAGGTACTCACTCCACGAGTCGGTAAATTGGAACACTAGGTACGGACATCTAATTACTCTAGACACACATTAACTTAAACACACTCACCTCAACTCACAAGTTAAACACCCCTCTCAGTGTAAACATCAAAACAATATTATCCCGCCTCCCTCCCAAGCACCAGGTGCCTCCAAACTCAATTACATCATCGTAAAACACCTCCCTGACTTCTTCATCGTCAATGCCAACCTTCTCAATGCCTCTCTGGTCTCCTGTAACTTCCCACCACTATTCAAATCAACCACCGATATGCTCGTCCCTCCAAACCCAACAATTCACCCACAGACCCCAATAACTAGACTCCGTAGCCTACTAGAACCACTAGGGAAAACATTTGAAAGACTCATCAACTTATGCTTATGAAAACATTTCGACAAAAACATCCTCACTGAGAGGCAATATGGTTGCAGACAACACAGATCAACACACCACGTACTTATCACCATCATTAACCACGTACATATCAACAGATTCCATGGTCAAACTTGTTGCCAAGGACGTGGAGAAAAACTTCTGATACCGTCTGGCACAACGGTCTAAAATGCAAAATTAGCAACTTTTAACTTTCCCTCCGTCACCCAAAAACTTCTCTGCAACTTTCTAGACAACCCAACAATAAGACTCAGATTCCAAGGCCAACAATCCAACTACTTTCTACTACATGTAGGAGCCCCTCCTAGCCCTTACGCTCTACAGCCTCTACACCAATGACATTCCAAAACCCAAATTCAGCGATACGATCACTGTGTCTTACGCAGACAACACACAACTAATCCCACACAAAGAGAACATAAATGGCGAATTAAGACAAATGCAAAACGTCCGTAATTACTTACTTTTTAATTACTAGAATTAAATTCTCTACCGACCGTTGAATCCAAAACCTTATGACATCCACAACTTCATACCCATCTCTGACATGACCAGTGTTTCTGGACTTCCTGGTTACTTCGTCGAGGTATGAGTCCATATATCGTGGTGGGTTTCTAATTTATCCTTCAATATGTCGCTGATCGTTTTCCGGTAGACGCTGAGAGCTGGAATATTTGTAGTTATGGAGTGACTCGTTGGTGATATAGAAAAGTTGTAGTTTCAGGAAGTTAGTCTTGGCTGTAAAGAAGAGTGTTGGAGGAGTGAGAGGCGGCGGCGGCGGCGGCGGCGGCGACGGAGGAGGAGGGTTCTGTACAAGTGTAGCTGTCTCAGGGGCTGAGCCCAACGTAGTTAGTAGCGGCTACTGTTTGTTTTGTGGTGTTCCTGTGAGCATATAGTAGTTTAGTACTGCGTTTGTGTCTGAAATGAGTAGAGAAGTGTGGGTGTCTGGAAATTTTTAGTTCCAGTTGGTGGGGGGTAAGGAGTTTCTGTTCTTGCAGTTAAAGTGTCTAATTTTGGATTTATATGCATTTGTCTTCATGCTGCATGTGTATTCTCAAAGTGGGATTCTCTCTACTTCAATCTGTGTTCTTCGAGACAGGGCGTCTGTCTCCGTGTGTGATTATATATATATATATATATATATATATATATATATATATATATATATATATATATATATATATATATATATATATATATATATATATATAACAACACTGCACTAGCGTCGACCCCTGGCTAGTGCAGTGTTGTTATTGATCAATACCACTCGCTCGTGGTTATATATATATATATATATATATATATATATATATATATATATATATCGTGCCGAATACGTAAAACTTAATATTTTGGCTTAAATAGCAACGCTCTTCTTGCCAAATAAAGAAAGCGAAAATTTGTGTATACAATAATTTCGCAAAAATCATTCTGAACCTAACGAAAATAAAATATATTTCATTGTGTTTGTTTATTATTAAATTACTGTAAATTTATCTAAAATATATTTAGTTGGATTAGGCTAAATTAAATTGCGCTTGTTATAATAAGGTTAGACAAGTTTTCTAAGGTTCTTCTGGTACAAAATTATTAATTTTTACATTGACATAAATGAAAAAATATATCTTTAAACGCATAAGAGAAATTTTTTGAAAGGACTTAATTTTAAATGAGTTCTTGCTAACTGAACAAGTTTACCTATTCGGCACATACATACATACATACACACGCACACGCACACACGCGCGCACACGCACACACGCGCGCACACGCACACGCGCGCACACGCACACACACACACACACACACTGGAGTATGCAGCACCAGTTTGGAACCCACATTTATCCAAGCACGTAAAGAAACTAGAGAAAGTGCAAAGGTTTGCAACAAGACTAGTCCCGGAGCTAAGGGGTATGTCCTACGAGGAGAGGTTAAGGGAAATCGACCTGACGACACTGGAGGACAAGAGAGATAGGGGGGACATGATAACGACATATAAGATACTGAGAGGAATTGACAAGGTTGATAGAGACAGAATGTTCCAAAGATGGGACACAGCAACAAGGGGACACAGTTGGAAGTTGAAGACTCAGATGAATCACAGGGATGTTAGGAAGTATTTCTTCAGTCACAGAGTGGTCGGGAAGTGGAATAGTTTGGGAAGCGATGTAGTGGAGGCAGGTTCCATACACACCTTTAAGAAGAGGTATGATAAAGCTCATGGCGCAGGGAGAGTGACCCAGTAGCGGCCAGTGAAGAGGCGGGGCCAGGAGCTATGTCTCGACCCCTGAAACCACAACTAGGTGAGTACACACACACACACACACTAATACGTCTCGTAGTAGTAGTGACATTTACGGACACGTTGGCAGCGTAGGTCACTCCAGCGTTCATAGCCATAAAAAAAGATATTTACAACACAGTAATAAAAACAAGAATAAAATTAACGAATAAAGAATCGAACAAAAAACTCTGAACGCAAGTAAATACTGCTAGCAAGTTAATAAAGAACAGCACCAGTTACCATGACGGTGAAGAACAGTAGAGATGCAGCCTCAACGACCCTCGGGTGGTTGTCAAGGAGCCTTGAACCACGTTAAACTACCCAGTACACACAACACTTTCTCGTTGCGCTGCACTCACATGCTAGTGTTGGACATGCACTCACATGCTAGTGTTGGACATGCACTCACATGCTATTGTTGGACATGCACTCACATGCTAGTGTTGGACATGCACTCACATGCTAGTGTTGGACATGCACTCACATGCTAGTGTTGGACATGCACTCACATGCTAGTGTTGGACATGCACTCACATGCTAGTGTTGGACATGCACTCACATGCTAGTGTTGGACACACTTTCCATACACTCTCCATAACATCAACACTTTTACTTACATTTCCTGGGTGTTAATAACCAGCCGGCGTTCACATCAACCATCCACAACGCTGTTTTACTCGTGTTTTTGTTCCTTCCTGTTCACTTCTATAATGTTTCTATCACTCTGCTGGTGGATGGGTGCCTTATTTACTCTATAGTTATATTTTTTTTCTGATTGACTCCCGCGAACACATTAAAAAACTCTTCAAAATGCACTCGAGGTGAACTGTGTCAGGGGTCGTCAGCCATGTTTGGTCTCTCCTGGTTGTGTTTATAAGGGTCGAAGCACAGCTCCTGGGCCCGCTGTTTAACTAGGCTCGTCAGATTTGAATAAGTACAGGATTATTTATTATTATTAGCATCAGTAGCAGCAGCAGTAGTAGCAACAGTACTAGTAGTAGTAGCAGCAGCAGCAGTAGTACTAGTAGTAGTAGCAGTAGTAGTATGTAGTAGTAGTAGTAGTAGTAGCAGTAGTAGCAGTAGTATTAGTATTAGTAGTAGCAGTAGTAGTAGTAGTAGTAGTTGTAGTAGTAGCAGCAGTAGTAGTAGTAGCTTCCCAATGAATGTAATAATAATAATATAATGTAATTATTTGATCAAAGGGGAGGGACGATTGTTGTACCATTGTTGTACCACTGTTGTACCACCTTTGTTGTACCATTATTGTATCCTTGTACCATTTTTACGCCATTGTTGCACCGTTGTTGTACCATTGTTACACAATTCTTGCACTATTTTTATAAGACTGTTGTTCCATTGTGCCACATTATCGAATCAGTGTTGCATAATTGTTGTTCCATTGGTGTACCACTGTTGTTTCGCTGTTGTACTATTGTTCTACCGCCGTTGTTCTCTTTTACCATTGTTGTGATAGCGTTGTTAAATTGTACTATTGTTGTACAACCGTTGTTCCATTGTTTCACTAGTGTTGTACAACCGTTGTGCATTTGTTGTACCACTGTATTATTGTTGTACCATTATTGTGCCACTGTTGTGCAACCGTTGTGCCATTGTTGCACCACCATTCCACTCTTATTGCACAATTATTTTTTATTGTACCATTATTGCACCACTGTGTGGTGTCTGCTTGCACTGTGTGGTGTCTGCTTGCACTGTGTGGTGTCTGCTTGCACTGTGTGGTGTCTGCTTGCACTGTGTGGTGTCTGCTTGCACTGTGTGGGTCTAGAGAATGTACAGAAAAACTTCACTACACACAAGTTCAGTCAGACACCTAAATTACTGGGAATGTCTGAAGTCTCTTGACCTGTATTTCTTGGAACGTCGACTGGAAAGATGCATTATAATTTACACCTGGAAAATCCTAGAGGAATTTGTTCCAAATCTGCACAAAGAAATCACTCTATACGAAAGCAAGCAGCTCAAAGACGGTGCAAAATACCCCCAGTGAAAAGCAAAGGTGTCATGAGCACAGTGAAAGACAGTATAATTCCAAGGGGCCCAAGACTAATAAACGTCCTCCCACCATACATAAGGGGAATAACCAGGGGCTCCAAGAGAATTTTTGGAAAGCTTAACAAGACTGCTTTGGGGGCCCCTGAGGGCAGGTTGAGGCTTCTCTCAAAACTGAGAATTTGAAGTCCAATTTAAAACATTGGTAAACTTTCATAAATGCTTTATTTCCTGCGCAGCAGAATGGCCAGATAACATATACTTTGTACGTATACTTTATAGATTTTGAAAATTTTTGTTGACCTATAAGTATAAAATGCCTAAATTTTTAAACGTTTAATGAGTTCTTTCAAAGTAAAATAAATTCTTAAAAGTTTAATATTCCCTTAAACTACTTAGTGAAATGAGCGTTTCTGGCTTTTTTGTCTGCAAAATTTCTAATAACACCATCAAAATCAATTGCTCTGGCAATGCTTGATTCAACACTCAGTCTTGCTTAACAGCAAGTCGGATTTAAGCCCTGGGGATAACCAATAGACCCTTTGCTGTCTTCAAGAGGAGACTGGATAGGTTCCCAAAGTCATTTCCTGATCAGCAGGACTGTAGTTCGTACGTTATTGATTTGGCCTGGTCAGAGACCGGGTCGCAGGGGCACTGACCCCCGCAACACTCTCCATTTAGACACGAGGTGTGAAGGTATATATGCATGAGTACACACCAGTTTGTGACTAACCACGGCAGCAATTACGAGAACCCATCTTCTTCAGTTACCATAACTCTGTCATTCAAGCATCACCCGTCATCACCATCCCAAACTCTGGCGTCACTCTCATCCAATGACTGTACTCAACGAGGGGAGGAAAAAAAGAAATGATCTTCACCAAATCTTAAGAATCTCGTGACACTAATTCCCTTCGAGTTGCTTTAGTTACCCATAAGCCAAATTACCCGTTTTCTCTGGTCTTGGGCCGATACGTGGGTTGGACGCGGACGACTGCCTCTCCCGGGACCACACTGCCTCATTCAACTTGCCCCAAACAAGCTAAATCATTTTTTCCGACAAGTAATTTGCTTCGTGGAATATTGGTGTTGGTTATTGTGGGGCGGTCCAGCGGGACAGCCCGCTGGCCCGGGACGTCAACACACCAGGGAGAATGTACCAAAGAAAATGCACTCAGGTAAATTAACGAGAGAAAATTAACAGCGAGGGGGAGGGGGGAGAAAACTATGTGGCAGGAGATGAATTTTTAAAAAAAAATATTTAAGACAGGAAAATTCCATTGAACAAAACAAATTCATTATGAATGAATGTTCTTCTGAACACGTGAATTAATGTGGTACTTATATTATTAACGTTCTCTCTCTCTCTCTCTCTCTCCTTATATTAAAATATATATATATATATATATATATATATATATATATATATATAT